>CAIGQQ010037537.1:0-10082 GCA_903798035.1 Danio albolineatus | reverse complement strand
TGTGCTTCTCTTCCTCAGGTGTGTGTGGAGCTCAGGTGTGCTTCTCTGTGTCTCCTTCATGTTGTCCTTGTGTTTGTCATGTAGTTCTCTGTGCAGAAGTGCTGTGTGCCGTCAGTGTGTGTGTTCCTGTAAGCTGGAGTGTGTCCGGCACACCTGCTGTGTGTGTTCTGCACTGGTGTTCTACTGCTGGATGCTGGTCTGGAGTTGGTCAGTATTCCTGCTCTCCCGCTGACCTGTGGGCTTCCTTTCTCTGGGGTTCGGGGATTAGACTGGTTCCTCTAGTGTTCTGCTGTTCACCATTGACCTGTTTGTCCTCTACTTGTCTGACCAGCTCTACTATACTGGTATACTAGTGTGTGTGTGTGTGTGATTGACTATATCCTCCAGATGTCTGACCACTGTATCCTCTGACCTCTCCAGTGTTTGCTGTTGTGTAGTAAAGGTAAGTTTATATATGCACACACACACACACACACACAGTGTATTCTGTAAATGCTCCTCACTCTATACACCAGCACACTGTATGTTTGATGCCATAATAATAATAATAATAATAATAATAATAATAATAATAAACCAGTGCTAGAGTTGGTGGTCCCTGTTGGGGCCTGATCTGAGGTCAGTTTTTTCCTTTGGCAGTTGTGTTAAAGCTCCTATCAGATGTGTGTTTGCTGCCTGTTGAGCTATTAAACTGTTTCTGCTTTGTGCACTGAAAGCTCCTGGTGTTTAACGTGGTTTCTCCACATCTGTAGTATGTATTAACTGTTCATAATCTAGGGTCTGATTTGTGTGTTTACTGTTCCTCATCGTGCTCTGTCTTCAATCTTCAAGACCAGTCTTCAATCTGGTCTTTAACCTGTCTTGTGGTGTTTTCTCCAGCTGTATTGTGAATGGGCTCAGTTGTAGAGCCCAGTTTCACACCTGCCCTTTTACTTTAAGCATGTGTAATGTTGCTTTTTGAGCATATTTTCAAATGTTTTGATTCAAAGCAATGGTCTTTATCAGTTCTGCAAGCTGAGCTATTGTGATTAAACTCTCCTGGTCCTTCAGAAATCAGATCTGTGCACAAGTTTTACTGTATTGTAAGAATTTTCAGGTTCTCACACCTAGACTTTCTGTCTGGTTCTCTTACCCTGCTGCCTGTACAGCGAGACCAACCTGGTAAGTGTTTCTCTTCAGGGTGTTTGACTACGCTGTGGAACATGTGGTAAGTGTTCCCCTGTTTTAGTTTCACTGTATGCTCTGGCACATCTGGTAAGTGTTCCTGTTTTACTTTGACTGTATGCACCAGCACATCTGGTAAGTGTTCCCTGTTTTAGTTTGACCATATAGTCTGAGACATCTGGTAAGTCCTCTTGGCTTTCTCTGAGCTGTGGAGCAGCTGTGGTCTTAAACCCATCATAAGTACATCACACAGATGGCCAGTTAATGTTTGCTTTAACCTACTTTCATTAGAAGTGATGAGTTGTTGACATCCTAATTAAGTAAATTTAAATTAAGTTGTTGACAGCTAATGCTGGCTTCCTGAGGTCAGACTTAAAGTCATCTGAAGTTGCTGGAAAACTGTAGTAATCTGGTCTCTGGCTTTCTACATTAGCTCAAGTTTAAAGTCTTGTTCATCCCTACCAATGATAGTTTAATGTTAATTTATTTTTCTATTATTGAGTGCAGATGAGGACTTGAGGTTTGAGCTGCAGTTGGAGCTGAGGGCAGTGGAGAAGCTTTGCCTGGAGGTGCTGGATCTGCAGGCTTCATTCTGGAAATGGAGCTGTGCTTTAACATTGAGTTGATTTGGTTGCTCCTGATGTAAGTTTGGCATGATTCAGATACTCTGATCACATCAACTGTGTTCCTCTGCACAGGTACATGACCTGACCAGGTGTTCACTCCAGTGCTGGGGTACTCCTGCTGCCAGACTTCCATCTAGAACTGCTTTTCCCCCTCTGACACTGGATCATTGACTAAACCATTATCTGGCACATCTGTGCTAAATGCATCTTTAAGGGTATGTCAAACTTTATTTCTCTCCTCTGCTGCTTGCATTTTTAATGTCTTTGCAGGTTCCTGTGCTCCTGAATGCTAATGAACATCAGCTGTAGTACTCCATGTGGTGGTGGTCATCAAGCTGCAGAAGATGGAGATCATTATTGGTAGTATTAGAAGATTGATTGTAACAACTGGAGGACCATCCATGTACTGACAAGGACATTAATGGTTGAGTAGAATCTTTGCTCTGAATAAATGTTGTGAAAGGAACTTAATTACTGGAGGTGTTCTGTTCAGCTCCTAGGCTTGTCTGTTCCCCAACAGAGCTGGAGCTGAGCTCCTGTCAGACAACACCCCCAGGACCCTTTGCACTACCCCACTAGCAAGTAATTTTCTCTGAGCATTAGACACTGAACACTACACAGACTACACTAACAATTTAATTTTCTATTTGTTGTGGGTGAGATGTTGTAAAGCTTTGGTGTGCTAGTGACTCTCTCTCTGCAGGTTCCAGTGATCCTGAATGCTAATGAACATCAGCTGTAGTCTCCATGTGGTGGTCATCAAGCTGCAGCAGAGAGATCATGAAGTGCATCAAGCCAAACTCAAGAACCATCCTCAAATGCTGACAAGCACCTTACTGGTTCAGTTGAATGTTTTCTCAATGAATTATCATGCAGTGACTTTTTTTAATAAATGGTGTGTTCTGAGGCTCCTAGGCTTGGGTCTGGATCTAGACCCCTGTCAAACAACATCACTAGGACTTTGCACTACCTGACAAGTAATTTATTTTAAGCACTTTTGAACACTGCAAACCCAGTATCTTTTTAAAAATTAATTTTAGAAACTTAACCAGCTGAACCTCTCTCTCTCTCTCTCCTGCCCAAGTTTTAACTCCAGTGCTGGGGTACTGTGGACTGCAGCTGGAGGCAAGGTTGTCAACTACCAACCTTCCAGATCTCTAAAAACTTAAGGACCATCCTCCATGTACCAAGGACATTAACGGTTCAGTAGAATCTTTGGTTATACTGTGACTGGAATGAGACTGGTCAGTGGTGACTTAGTCTGGTGCATCTTGGCTAAATTAAAGGTACGTCACAGTTTCTGGTGTTTGTTAATGCTGTCTCCACAGCTTCCTGAGATCCTGAATGCTTCTAAACAAGCAGTTGTATTTCATGTGCTGAACAGCTGCAGCAGATGGAGGTCCATAAGAGTGTGTCAGGAGACTGATTGAAACCAAGCTTAAGGGCTAACCTCCATGTACTGACAAACATTTAAAGGTTCAGTAGAATATTTGCTCTGAACAAATGGTTGTCATACTGTGAAGGCTTAACTGTTTTTGTTGGCCTTCTAGGCATCTCAGTGCTGACCCTCTGCACCCCATCAGAACTGAAAAAAGCTTGGCTGGGAGAGCATGGATTTCTTTGGTTTTGGACCCTTCAGCTCCTGGCAGACATCTCCAGGACCCTTTGACATTACCTGTCTAGTGAGTAAAGTACATGGACTACTCTATTTTTGTACTAATTTTAGATATTTAGTGTGGCTGGGGCCTCTGAGCTAGAGGTGGTGAAGCTTTGGTAGATCATGGATCTGGGAGTAGATCTGCGCTTGATCTGCTGGGTTGATGCTTGCTCATGTGAGAAGTTTGTTGCATTATGCTGCTACTGATCACCTAAACTATCTTCGTCTGTACAGGCTCAGTGTACAGCTTGTGACCCAGGAGTTCAGTCCGGTGCTGAGGTACCATGGACCATGTGTGCTGCAGAAGATGAGGCTCTACTCCCAGCCTTCCAGATCCCCACCTGAAACCGCTTTGCCCCTCTAAATGGAGTGAGACTGATCATTGCGAACTCCATAGTCTGGCTCATTTGTATCAAACACTAAGGTTTGTACTCAGTTTTCCTGATGCTCTTGTTAATGTTCTCTCTCTCTGTCTCTCTCTCTCTGTCTCTCTCTCTCTCCCTCCCTCTCTCTCTCTCTCTCTCTCTCCCTCTCCCTCTCTCCAATCCTCAGTGCTGATGAGAATTGGAGCTGTTGTCGTCCTGCATGCAGTGTTGATCAACATCAGGCTTCAGCAGATGGACATCTAGAAGAGTGGCATCAGGAGCCCGATTGAAACCAAACTCGAGGACCATCCTCCAATTACCGACAAGGACTTTAACGGTTTAGTTGAATCTTTGCTCTGAATGTTAATGCTTTGAACGGAAACTGCTTTTAATTACTGGCATGTTTTCTGTGAGCCTCCTAGGGTTGTCTGTGCTGACAGTCTCCACCCAAGCAGAGCCGGAGCTGAACTCTTGGAGTTGTTGCCTGGCAGGACTGAGTGAGGAGCTAGTGGCGTTAAGCTTTGCTGGAAGAGCAGGTCACACAGGGAGAAGCTTTGCCTGGCGGTATTGTAAGCTCAGCTCTTGGATTATAGACTCTTAGCTTGATCTATCTTATGTATGCTCATCTGAGGTAAGTTTGCAGAATGATATTGATACTTCACTCAGCTCAACTGTGTTTTCCTCTGCACAGGCCCAGGTGTTCACTCCAGCGCTGTGCTATCGTGGACCATGTGTGCAGCAGGTTGTCACTGCTGTGCTGGGATACAGTGGACCACCTTGTGAGTGACTTTCCAGATCTCCACACAACCGCTTTGACTAATTGTTGGCCACTCAATCATCTGGTACAGTTGGGCTAAATCCATTTAAATAAGTCCAACTTTTTCCAGTGCTTGCTTAAATATGCTCTGGACTCCAATCAGCACAGCTGTGCCTTCCTCTGCACAGGTGTTAACTTGAGTGATTGTGGTACTGTGGAGGGTGATGTTCTCTACTGCTGGCCTTCCAGATCTCCACCCAAAACTGCTTTGCCCCCTCAGAGACTGACTGTGACTCAGGATTATTGGCCATTCTAATCTGGCACATCTGGGCTAAATCCATTTAAAGGTGAGTCACAACTATTCCCCAGTGCTTGCATTAATGGCATTGTGCAGGTTCCTGTGACCCTGAATACTGGTGCCGGAGCCTGATTGAAACCAAACTTGTGGACTGTCTTCAATGTATGGTCAAGGACATTAGTGGTTCAGTAGAATCATTTGCTCTGAATAATTATGCTCTGAACTGAAACCGCTTTAATTACAGGTGTTTTTGTTCTAGGTTTGTCCATGCTGACTGTCAGCCCAGATGAAACCATCTGCACAGAAACTCCAGGATTCTTCTCACTACCTGATTAAGTTTCTGAGCATCACACAGCACAGACAACGCTAAATACCTCTTAATGTTTTCATAATATAGATCTACATTTGTAGAGTGAGAATGAAGCACAGGTTTATGGTGTGATGCTGTTACTGACCACCTCTACTCTTCTGTACAGGCTCAGTGCACAGCTTGTTACCAGCCCAGTTGTTCACTGCTGTGCTACTGTGGTCTGTGTGCAGCAGAAGATGGTCTCATACCAGCCTTCCAGATCTCCATGCAGACCTGCTTTGCCTCTCTGAGATGGAATGAAACTGTCAGGCACAGATTGGCTAAATTCCGTAAAGGTAAGGTGCATTCCCTTTTCCTTGTGCATTCATTAATGTAGTCTCTCTCTGTAATCTAGAATGCTGATGGGCATCAGAGCTGTCATTGCATGCTGGACAGTGGTGAACTACACACTGCATCAGATGGAGGTCTTGAAGATCAGAATTTGAGAGCTGGAACAAACACTTCCCAGTTTATGGATATTTCAGGATGTTTCCGTATGTACTGAATGACATGATTGATTAACTCTGCTCTGAATAAATGATGTTGAAACTATACATTAAAAAAAGAAGTTCTTCCTCTCTCCCCCTTGGGGAGAGTCTTTGGCTTTTACATGTTGGTCATCTGCACCTCAGCAGAGCTTAAGCTGCATTTCTGTTGGATAACAGCTTTAGGACTCAATATGCCATCTAAGTCATGTCATACAGAGCACCATACATGCTACATTACAGATAAGCAGTCATACTGATTAATTTTATTTCTTTCTTTTTTTTTTTCTTTAATTGCAGGTGTAAGCTGCAGGTGGTAGTGAGAACTTGGTGAGGAGGTTTTTAATTTTATAGTGCTTTTTATAATGTAGGTTGGCAAAGTATTTTGTACAATGGTGACAATGAATTTAAAACTAAACTTGCACTGAATTTGTACTGGCACAGACTAGATTACATTTCACTGCCTAAAGACCAAATACAGAAGAGCAAGACTATCAAAGTGCAGCTCCACATGTCCTTAACCAAACTAGCCACTGGAATCAGTGCTGGGGGGAACCTTAATGGCTGAAAAAACAAACTAAGCTCAGTTGGGCACGAGCTCTTCTCCTCTGACTGAAGTTGAAAAACATGAAACAGTTGATTTTGATATTCTGGGTATAATTAATGGTCCAGACTTGAATGTTGTGGACAGTAATACAGTAGAAGCTTTAATTGGGGTGATAAACTGTTCAGGATGTTTTTGACCATTTTAAAATCTATATAATATTTAATGGTGGGCCTATTGTGGTCCACAACTTGCTCCATTTTATATAAAAAAAAAATTAAACACCAGTGCCCTGAGTATGGCTGTTGTATCAGCAAAGATCTCACATAACTACTGTGAAAAGAACAAAAGCTGGTGAGTTTTCCAGGCCACTGCTTCCCTTTGCTAAATGAAATAAAAAGTAACAAATAACATCCACTACCTGCTAAAATAAAGCTAACACGATGCAAAAACATTTAACACCTTAAATGCTATAGGATTGCATAAAATAAATAACAGTGAAAAAAATGCAGAGCGATCATGACATGTGCAGAGTGTTGCTAACCAGACTGCAAGAGACTGGGACACTCTCCCCGTCTGCCCTAAATATGGGGTGTCTTGATGTGACCTCCACCCAATCTGCACAAGCTGTTCACAAGCTCCACCTAAACTCAAACAAGCACAGAAAGTGCACAACCATACCAAAACAACTCGGATCCACACAATAGGGCCAGCACAATGACGAAATGCATTAAACTTTGATCTGGTAAGCCCTCCAGCAGCTGCTAGAATTAAATTTAATTACATTTTGTTGTTTGCACTCTAGCTGCTGCATTTTGAGCCAGCTGAAGTTTCATTAGGCCAAAATGGCAACCATCTAGTGGCCAATTACCATGATATATAAGAGAGAACTCCTGCAGCATGAAGAACCGTTTCAGCATCAGACATTGGCATTTCAGTTTGGTAACATTATGATGATAAAAACAGTTTTACAGGTGCTTTAAATCTGGCCTTTGAATGACAAGTTGCTCATCACTCCCAAGTTTAAGTGAAGCTGAGCACTAAACAGAGTGCATTATGGTTAAGACCGTGATCTAGGTGTTTGCTTGAGAGCTTTTTGGGTCCAATGAACAAGACCTCAGTTTTAATCAAATTTAATAACAAGTTTTTAGTCATCCAATTTTTAATATCAGCTATACAATCCATTAATATCAACCAATGCACTTCCTGTAATACCAATGTAATTATCAAGGAGAATATAATGATGGACTGTATCCAGATGCAGCACTGAGGTTCAATAACACTAAGACAGACACCACGATCAGACGAGCAGGTCAATTATTAGTCTTATGAGTGCTGTCTCTGTGCTATGAAATGCTCAATTCAGATATGAGTTTGTTTCACATTGTTTTTCTGAAGGAGCAGATACATTTTTCTCCCCCCTTCCTGGCATTTTTGAGAGAAAAGGCAGGTTGGAAATGGTTTTATAATTTAGAAATTCTCTGAGATGGAGTTGTTTTAATAAAAGCTAGGTTAACAGTTTTGGCAACAGATCCAAAAGTAGAGATCAATTCCAAAGGTGAAGAACATGTTCAGAAGCTTCTGAAAACTTTCCATGTTGGGCATCTGCACTCCAGCAGAGCCTCAGCTGAACAACTGTTGGACAAAACCATCAGGACTCTGTGCTCCATCTAAGTCTTATCATTCAAAGCACTGTGGACACTATACAACAGAAGCTTTGCCTGGAGGTCCTGCATCTGCAAGCTCGGTTCTTGTGTTGGAGACTATAGCTTGATTCAGTTATTCTCTTTTATTGTGCTTTAAAATGTAGATTGTGTCAAAGCAGCTTAACAGAACTTCCAGTAATGAAGTAAAACTGTGTCAGTCCTGTTTTCACAGTAGACGTTTTTAATGTAATATTCACTGCTGAAAGTTCAAACACAGAACAGTAAATTCATCGATGCGCAGCTCCACAGGTCCCAAACCAAGTCAGCCAGGGGCCAGGAACAAACCCTCACTAACTGATGAAAATTAATACATTTGTGTACCCAGGAGTCCATTTCTCCTCTAACCAAAGTTGTTGTGCAGAGCTGCAATCTAGACTGGAGAATGCTGGACGTGTTCTGGTGAAGCTGCAGGTGTGAGTAGGTCATGGGTGGGTGTTCAGGCTGGCCCACAGGAGCAATAGGGAGGAGTCCAGACAGTTCTTCCTCACTCATAAGAGTTTGCAGTGCTCTGATTGGGATGATGCTGTAGGAGGCAGATTAATGTTTATCTGATATCCTCATTGTAGCATGTGAAGAAATTCATGAAATCATTGCTACGGTGTTGAGATCTGCTTGTTGATGCTTTATTTGGTGTTAGATTGGCCGTGGTGTTAAAATGACCCTAGGTTTGTTTAATTTCTTCTATTAAAGTTGAAAAATAAGCAGATCTGGCACTTTCCTTAAGTGTGCTCTCCAGGCCAGATGAAAAACCTAGTTTAGAATTTATTTTCTTTTGCGTTCCATTTGTTACGTTCCATTCTTTAAGGCACGTGTGTGTGTTTGGCGTCATATTTCTTTTCCTTAATCTTTAAGTGTAAGGAAGCAACTGTTTACAGTGCTAGAAAGCACAGAATCAATAGTTAGTTGCAGTGAAATTAGAAAGATTAGGGATGTTCCTGACAGTCATGTTTAGTGCCGGCGGTGATCGTTCTACCATGTTCATAAACTGCTGCTGATTTTATAGTCCTATTAATTCATGATTAACGAGATTAATTAGTGATCTGAAATGTCAACTCTCCTGCAGTACTTTAACTTCATAAATGCTGGCACCATGTGATTATTGTGTCTAAGGTATGATTATGCCAAAGAATAGGCCTGGCGACATGCTGTTTTACTCCAACAGAGTCTAGTATGTCTAAGAAGGCCAGACCTAAAGCAATTTTTTTAATCTATATGACTATTGAAATTCTTAACAATTATTACTATATCTGTGGCTAGAACTATTTTGGATAAGAAATTAGCTAATTCTTTTGTAAGGTCCGTATGGTGCTCTGGAGGCCTATATACAGTTACCACTGTACCACTTTAGATTAAAACTTTTATTGTTTAAATTGCACACTGAAATATACGACACTATTTCAAATCAATTCTATTTAAAGTCTGAGCACTGAGTGACACTAAAAATATTCCTGTATATTATGCCAGCATCTCCTCCTTTCCTTCAAAATGAGGCTTCTATGTGTAATGATTCCTCAGGTGAAGACTTGTTTAGGGTCTTGTCATGGTCTGGTTTTAGCCAGGTTTCTGTTAGACGGTGCATCTAGCTTGTGTTCTTTTCAGTGCAGTAATATAAGAGTTTTAGAGGAGAGTGAGCTGTGACTTCTAATAATCTACTGGCCTGCTGCTCTCTTATCTGAGGTAAGTTTGTGGCATGATGTTGATCACTCTTATTAGCTCTTATTAGTCTTCCTCTGCACAGGTCCAGTACATGACCTACCCAGGTGTTCACACCAGCACTGTGCACTATGTGTGTAGCACAAGGTGAGGGTCTCTTTTTCACTGTCAATCTTCCTGATTTCCACCCAGAACCGCTTTGCCCCCACTGAATGATTGTGACTGATCATTGGCCATTTCATAGTCTTGCACATCTGGGTTTAATCCATTAAGGGCATGTCAAACTATTACTGTTTTCTCAATGCTTGTGTTAATGTTTTGGTAGGTGTTGGTAGACACTGCAGATCAGTGAATTTGAAGAGCTTAAACTGTTTTTTAAGGTGTTTGTCTGTATCTTCAATCATCAAAACCCTTTTTTTCCTCAGCATTTCCAATGAATAGCCATTCCAAGGCTGTACTTCTGTAAGTACCAAGATGG
>CAIGQQ010037536.1:0-10075 GCA_903798035.1 Danio albolineatus | reverse complement strand
TGTGCTTCTCTTCCTCAGGTGTGTGTGGAGCTCAGGTGTGCTTCTCTGTGTCTCCTTCATGTTGTCCTTGTGTTTGTCATGTAGTTCTCTGTGCAGAAGTGCTGTGTGCCGTCAGTGTGTGTGTTCCTGTAAGCTGGAGTGTGTCCGGCACACCTGCTGTGTGTGTTCTGCACTGGTGTTCTACTGCTGGATGCTGGTCTGGAGTTGGTCAGTATTCCTGCTCTCCCGCTGACCTGTGGGCTTCCTTTCTCTGGGGTTCGGGGATTAGACTGGTTCCTCTAGTGTTCTGCTGTTCACCATTGACCTGTTTGTCCTCTACTTGTCTGACCAGCTCTACTATACTGGTATACTAGTGTGTGTGTGTGTGTGATTGACTATATCCTCCAGATGTCTGACCACTGTATCCTCTGACCTCTCCAGTGTTTGCTGTTGTGTAGTAAAGGTAAGTTTATATATGCACACACACACACACACACACAGTGTATTCTGTAAATGCTCCTCACTCTATACACCAGCACACTGTATGTTTGATGCCATAATAATAATAATAATAATAATAATAATAATAATAATAAACCAGTGCTAGAGTTGGTGGTCCCTGTTGGGGCCTGATCTGAGGTCAGTTTTTTCCTTTGGCAGTTGTGTTAAAGCTCCTATCAGATGTGTGTTTGCTGCCTGTTGAGCTATTAAACTGTTTCTGCTTTGTGCACTGAAAGCTCCTGGTGTTTAACGTGGTTTCTCCACATCTGTAGTATGTATTAACTGTTCATAATCTAGGGTCTGATTTGTGTGTTTACTGTTCCTCATCGTGCTCTGTCTTCAATCTTCAAGACCAGTCTTCAATCTGGTCTTTAACCTGTCTTGTGGTGTTTTCTCCAGCTGTATTGTGAATGGGCTCAGTTGTAGAGCCCAGTTTCACACCTGCCCTTTTACTTTAAGCATGTGTAATGTTGCTTTTTGAGCATATTTTCAAATGTTTTGATTCAAAGCAATGGTCTTTATCAGTTCTGCAAGCTGAGCTATTGTGATTAAACTCTCCTGGTCCTTCAGAAATCAGATCTGTGCACAAGTTTTACTGTATTGTAAGAATTTTCAGGTTCTCACACCTAGACTTTCTGTCTGGTTCTCTTACCCTGCTGCCTGTACAGCGAGACCAACCTGGTAAGTGTTTCTCTTCAGGGTGTTTGACTACGCTGTGGAACATGTGGTAAGTGTTCCCCTGTTTTAGTTTCACTGTATGCTCTGGCACATCTGGTAAGTGTTCCTGTTTTACTTTGACTGTATGCACCAGCACATCTGGTAAGTGTTCCCTGTTTTAGTTTGACCATATAGTCTGAGACATCTGGTAAGTCCTCTTGGCTTTCTCTGAGCTGTGGAGCAGCTGTGGTCTTAAACCCATCATAAGTACATCACACAGATGGCCAGTTAATGTTTGCTTTAACCTACTTTCATTAGAAGTGATGAGTTGTTGACATCCTAATTAAGTAAATTTAAATTAAGTTGTTGACAGCTAATGCTGGCTTCCTGAGGTCAGACTTAAAGTCATCTGAAGTTGCTGGAAAACTGTAGTAATCTGGTCTCTGGCTTTCTACATTAGCTCAAGTTTAAAGTCTTGTTCATCCCTACCAATGATAGTTTAATGTTAATTTATTTTTCTATTATTGAGTGCAGATGAGGACTTGAGGTTTGAGCTGCAGTTGGAGCTGAGGGCAGTGGAGAAGCTTTGCCTGGAGGTGCTGGATCTGCAGGCTTCATTCTGGAAATGGAGCTGTGCTTTAACATTGAGTTGATTTGGTTGCTCCTGATGTAAGTTTGGCATGATTCAGATACTCTGATCACATCAACTGTGTTCCTCTGCACAGGTACATGACCTGACCAGGTGTTCACTCCAGTGCTGGGGTACTCCTGCTGCCAGACTTCCATCTAGAACTGCTTTTCCCCCTCTGACACTGGATCATTGACTAAACCATTATCTGGCACATCTGTGCTAAATGCATCTTTAAGGGTATGTCAAACTTTATTTCTCTCCTCTGCTGCTTGCATTTTTAATGTCTTTGCAGGTTCCTGTGCTCCTGAATGCTAATGAACATCAGCTGTAGTACTCCATGTGGTGGTGGTCATCAAGCTGCAGAAGATGGAGATCATTATTGGTAGTATTAGAAGATTGATTGTAACAACTGGAGGACCATCCATGTACTGACAAGGACATTAATGGTTGAGTAGAATCTTTGCTCTGAATAAATGTTGTGAAAGGAACTTAATTACTGGAGGTGTTCTGTTCAGCTCCTAGGCTTGTCTGTTCCCCAACAGAGCTGGAGCTGAGCTCCTGTCAGACAACACCCCCAGGACCCTTTGCACTACCCCACTAGCAAGTAATTTTCTCTGAGCATTAGACACTGAACACTACACAGACTACACTAACAATTTAATTTTCTATTTGTTGTGGGTGAGATGTTGTAAAGCTTTGGTGTGCTAGTGACTCTCTCTCTGCAGGTTCCAGTGATCCTGAATGCTAATGAACATCAGCTGTAGTCTCCATGTGGTGGTCATCAAGCTGCAGCAGAGAGATCATGAAGTGCATCAAGCCAAACTCAAGAACCATCCTCAAATGCTGACAAGCACCTTACTGGTTCAGTTGAATGTTTTCTCAATGAATTATCATGCAGTGACTTTTTTTAATAAATGGTGTGTTCTGAGGCTCCTAGGCTTGGGTCTGGATCTAGACCCCTGTCAAACAACATCACTAGGACTTTGCACTACCTGACAAGTAATTTATTTTAAGCACTTTTGAACACTGCAAACCCAGTATCTTTTTAAAAATTAATTTTAGAAACTTAACCAGCTGAACCTCTCTCTCTCTCTCTCCTGCCCAAGTTTTAACTCCAGTGCTGGGGTACTGTGGACTGCAGCTGGAGGCAAGGTTGTCAACTACCAACCTTCCAGATCTCTAAAAACTTAAGGACCATCCTCCATGTACCAAGGACATTAACGGTTCAGTAGAATCTTTGGTTATACTGTGACTGGAATGAGACTGGTCAGTGGTGACTTAGTCTGGTGCATCTTGGCTAAATTAAAGGTACGTCACAGTTTCTGGTGTTTGTTAATGCTGTCTCCACAGCTTCCTGAGATCCTGAATGCTTCTAAACAAGCAGTTGTATTTCATGTGCTGAACAGCTGCAGCAGATGGAGGTCCATAAGAGTGTGTCAGGAGACTGATTGAAACCAAGCTTAAGGGCTAACCTCCATGTACTGACAAACATTTAAAGGTTCAGTAGAATATTTGCTCTGAACAAATGGTTGTCATACTGTGAAGGCTTAACTGTTTTTGTTGGCCTTCTAGGCATCTCAGTGCTGACCCTCTGCACCCCATCAGAACTGAAAAAAGCTTGGCTGGGAGAGCATGGATTTCTTTGGTTTTGGACCCTTCAGCTCCTGGCAGACATCTCCAGGACCCTTTGACATTACCTGTCTAGTGAGTAAAGTACATGGACTACTCTATTTTTGTACTAATTTTAGATATTTAGTGTGGCTGGGGCCTCTGAGCTAGAGGTGGTGAAGCTTTGGTAGATCATGGATCTGGGAGTAGATCTGCGCTTGATCTGCTGGGTTGATGCTTGCTCATGTGAGAAGTTTGTTGCATTATGCTGCTACTGATCACCTAAACTATCTTCGTCTGTACAGGCTCAGTGTACAGCTTGTGACCCAGGAGTTCAGTCCGGTGCTGAGGTACCATGGACCATGTGTGCTGCAGAAGATGAGGCTCTACTCCCAGCCTTCCAGATCCCCACCTGAAACCGCTTTGCCCCTCTAAATGGAGTGAGACTGATCATTGCGAACTCCATAGTCTGGCTCATTTGTATCAAACACTAAGGTTTGTACTCAGTTTTCCTGATGCTCTTGTTAATGTTCTCTCTCTCTGTCTCTCTCTCTCTGTCTCTCTCTCTCTCCCTCCCTCTCTCTCTCTCTCTCTCTCCCTCTCCCTCTCTCCAATCCTCAGTGCTGATGAGAATTGGAGCTGTTGTCGTCCTGCATGCAGTGTTGATCAACATCAGGCTTCAGCAGATGGACATCTAGAAGAGTGGCATCAGGAGCCCGATTGAAACCAAACTCGAGGACCATCCTCCAATTACCGACAAGGACTTTAACGGTTTAGTTGAATCTTTGCTCTGAATGTTAATGCTTTGAACGGAAACTGCTTTTAATTACTGGCATGTTTTCTGTGAGCCTCCTAGGGTTGTCTGTGCTGACAGTCTCCACCCAAGCAGAGCCGGAGCTGAACTCTTGGAGTTGTTGCCTGGCAGGACTGAGTGAGGAGCTAGTGGCGTTAAGCTTTGCTGGAAGAGCAGGTCACACAGGGAGAAGCTTTGCCTGGCGGTATTGTAAGCTCAGCTCTTGGATTATAGACTCTTAGCTTGATCTATCTTATGTATGCTCATCTGAGGTAAGTTTGCAGAATGATATTGATACTTCACTCAGCTCAACTGTGTTTTCCTCTGCACAGGCCCAGGTGTTCACTCCAGCGCTGTGCTATCGTGGACCATGTGTGCAGCAGGTTGTCACTGCTGTGCTGGGATACAGTGGACCACCTTGTGAGTGACTTTCCAGATCTCCACACAACCGCTTTGACTAATTGTTGGCCACTCAATCATCTGGTACAGTTGGGCTAAATCCATTTAAATAAGTCCAACTTTTTCCAGTGCTTGCTTAAATATGCTCTGGACTCCAATCAGCACAGCTGTGCCTTCCTCTGCACAGGTGTTAACTTGAGTGATTGTGGTACTGTGGAGGGTGATGTTCTCTACTGCTGGCCTTCCAGATCTCCACCCAAAACTGCTTTGCCCCCTCAGAGACTGACTGTGACACAGGATTATTGGCCATTCTAATCTGGCACATCTGGGCTAAATCCATTTAAAGGTGAGTCACAACTATTCCCCAGTGCTTGCATTAATGGCATTGTGCAGGTTCCTGTGACCCTGAATACTGGTGCCGGAGCCTGATTGAAACCAAACTTGTGGACTGTCTTCAATGTATGGTCAAGGACATTAGTGGTTCAGTAGAATCATTTGCTCTGAATAATTATGCTCTGAACTGAAACCGCTTTAATTACAGGTGTTTTTGTTGTCCTAGGTTTGTCCATGCTGACTGTCGGCCCAGATGAAACCATCTGCACAGAAACTCCAGGATTCTTCTCACTACCTGATTAAGTTTCTGAGCATCACACAGCACAGACAACGCTAAATACCTCTTAATGTTTTCATAATATAGATCTACATTTGTAGAGTGAGAATGAAGCGCAGGTTTATGGTGTGATGCTGTTACTGACCACCTCTACTCTTCTGTACAGGCTCAGTGCACAGCTTGTTACCAGCCCAGTTGTTCACTGCTGTGCTACTGTGGTCTGTGTGCAGCAGAAGATGGTCTCATACCAGCCTTCCAGATCTCCATGCAGACCTGCTTTGCCTCTGAGATGGAATGAAACTGTCAGGCACAGATTGGCTAAATTCAGTAAAGGTAAGGTGCATTCCCTTTTCCTTGTGCATTCATTAATGTAGTCTCTCTGTAATCTAGAATGCTGATGGGCATCAGAGCTGTCATTGCATGCTGGACAGTGGTGAACTACACACTGCATCAGATGGAGGTCTTGAAGATCAGAATTTGAGAGCTGGAACAAAACACTTCCCAGTTTATGGATATTTCAGGATGTTTCCGTATGTACTGAATGACATGATTGATTAACTCTGCTCTGAATAAATAATGTTGAAACTATACATTAAAAAAAGAAGTTCTTCCTCTCTCCCCCTTGGGGAGAGTCTGGCTTTTACATGTTGGTCATCTGCACCTCAGCAGAGCTTAAGCTGCATTTCTGTTGGATAACAGCTTTAGGACTCAATATGCCATCTAAGTCATGTCATACAGAGCACCATACATGCTACATTACAGATAAGCAGTCATACTGATTAATTTTATTTCTTTCTTTTTTTTTTTTCTTTAATTGCAGGTGTAAGCTGCAGGTGGTAGTGAGAACTTGGTGAGGAGGTTTTTAATTTTATAGTGCTTTTTATAATGTAGGTTGGCAAAGTATTTTGTACAATGGTGACAATGAATTTAAAACTAAACTTGCACTGAATTTGTACTGGCACAGACTAGATTACATTTCACTGCCTAAAGACCAAATACAGAAGAGCAAGACTATCAAAGTGCAGCTCCACATGGCCTTAACCAAACTAGCCACTGGAATCAGTGCTGGGGGGAAACCTTAATGGCTGAAAAAACAAACTAAGCTCAGTTGGGCACGAGCTCTTCTCCTCTGACTGAAGTTGAAAAACATGAAACAGTTGATTTTGATATTCTGGGTATAATTAATGGTCCAGACTTGAATGTTGTGGACAGTAATACAGTAGAAGCTTTAATTGGGGTGATAAACTGTTCAGGATGTGGTTGACCATTTTAAAATCTATATAATATTTAATGGTGGGCCTATTGTGGTCCATAACTTGCTCCATTTTATATAAAAAAAAAATTAAACACCAGTGCCCTGAGTATGGCTGTTGTATCAGCAAAGATCTCACATAACTACTGTGAAAAGAACAAAAGCTGGTGAGTTTTCCAGGCCACTGCTTCCCTTTGCTAAATGAAATAAAAAGTAACAAAAATAACATCCACTACCTGCTAAAATAAAGCTAACACGATGCAAAAACATTTAACACCTTAAATGCTATAGGATTGCATAAAATAAATAACAGTGAAAAAAATGCAGAGCGATCATGACATGTGCAGAGTGTTGCTAACCAGACTGCAAGAGACTGGGACACTCTCCCCGTCTGCCCTAAATATGGGGTGTCTTGATGTGACCTCCACCCAATCTGCACAAGCTGTTCACAAACTCCACCTAAACTCAAACAAGCACAGAAAGTGCACAACCATACTAAAACAACACAGATCCACACAATAGGGCCAGCGCAATGACGAAATGCATTAAACTTTGATCTTGTAAGCCCTCCAGCAGCTGCTAGAGTTAAATTTAAATACATTTTGTTCTTGTTTGCACTCTAGCTGCTGCATTTTGAGCCAGCTGAAGTTTCATTAGGCCAAAATGGCAACCACCTAGTGGCCAATTACCATGATATATAAGAGAGAACTCCTGCAGCATGAAGAACCGTTTCAGCATCAGACATTGGCATTTCAGTTTGGTAACATTATGATGATAAAAACAGTTTTACAGGTGCTTTAAATCTGGCCTTTGAATGACAAGTTGCTCATCACTCCCAAGTTTAAGTGAAGCTGAGCACTAAACAGAGTGCATTATGGTTAAGACCGTGATCTAGGTGTTTGCTTGAGAGCTTTTTGGGTCCAATGAACAAGACCTCAGTTTTAATCAAATTTAATAACAAGTTTTTAGTCATCCAATTTTTAATATCAGCTATACAATCCATTAATATCAACCAATGCACTTCCTGTAATACCAATGTAATTATCAAGGAGAATATAATGATGGACTGTATCCAGATGCAGCACTGAGGTTCAATAACACTAAGACAGACGCCACGATCAGACGAGCAGGTCAATTATTAGTCTTATGAGTGCTGTCTCTGTGCTATGAAATGCTCAATTCAGATATGAGTTTGTTTCACATTGTTTTTCTGAAGGAGCAGATACATTTTTCTCCCCCCTTCCTGGCATTTTTGAGAGAAAAGGCAGGTTGGAAATGGTTTTATAATTTATAAATTCTCTGAGATGGAGTTGTTTTAATAAAAGCTAGGTTAACAGTTTTGGCAACAGATCCAAAAGTAGAGATCAATTCCAAAGGTGAAGAACATGTTCAGAAGCTTCTGAAAACTTTCCATGTTGGGCATCTGCACTCCAGCAGAGCCTCAGCTGAACAACTGTTGGACAAAACCATCAGGACTCTGTGCTCCATCTAAGTCTTATCATTCAAAGCACTGTGGACACTATACAACAGAAGCTTTGCCTGGAGGTCCTGCATCTGCAAGCTCGGTTCTTGTGTTGGAGACTATAGCTTGATTCAGTTATTCTCTTTTATTGTGCTTTAAAATGTAGATTGTGTCAAAGCAGCTTAACAGAACTTCCAGTAATGAAGTAAAACTGTGTCAGTCCTGTTTTCACAGTAGACGTTTTTAATGTAATATTCACTGCTGAAAGTCCAAACACAGAACAGTAAATTCATCGATGCGCAGCTCCACAGGTCCCAAACCAAGTCAGCCAGGGGCCAGGAACAAACCCTCACTAACTGATGTAAATTAATAAATTTGTGTACCCAGGAGTTCATTTCTCCTCTAACCAAAGTTGTTGTGCAGAGCTGCAATCTAGACTGGAGAATGCTGGACGTGTTCTGGTGAAGCTGCAGGTGTGAGTAGGTCATGGGTGGGTGTTCAGGCTGGCCCACAGGAGCAATAGGGAGGAGTCCAGACAGTTCTTCCTCACTGATAAGAGTCTGCAGTGCTCTGATTGGGATGATGCTGTAGGAGGCAGATTAATGTTTATCTGATATCCTCATTGTTGCATGTGAAGAAATTCATGAAATCATTGCTACTGTGTTGAGATCTGCTTGTTGATGCTTTATTTGGTGTTAGATTGGCCGTGGTGTTAAAATGACCCTAGGTTTGTTTAATTTCTTCTATTAAAGTTGAAAAATAAGCAGATCTGGCACTTTCCTTAAGTGTGCTCTCCAGGCCAGATGAAAAACCTAGTTTAGAATTTATTTTCTTTTGCGTTCCATTTGTTACGTTCCATGCTTTAAGGCACGTGTGTGTGTTTGGCGTCAGATTTCTTTTCCCTAATCTTTAAGTGTAAGGAAGCAACTGTTTACAGTGCTAGAAAGCACAGAATCAATAGTTAGTTGCAGTGAAATTAGAAAGATTAGGGATGTTCCTGACAGTCATGTTTAGTGCCGGCAGTGATCGTTCTACCATGTTCATAAACTGCTGCTGATTTTATAGTCCTATCAATTCATGATTAACGAGATTAATTAGTGATCTGAAATGTCAACTCTCCTGCAGTACTTTAACTTCATAAATGCTGGCACCATGTGATTATTGTGTCTAAGGTATGATTATGCCAAAGAATAGGCCTGGCGACATGCTGTTTTACTCCAACAGAGTCTAGTATGTCTAAGAAGGCCAGACCTAAAGCAATTTTTTTAATCTATATGACTATTGAAATTCTTAACAATTATTACTATATCTGTGGCTAGAACTATTTTGGATAAGAAATTAGCTAATTCTTTTGTAAGGTCCGTATGGTGCTCTGGAGGCCTATATACAGTTACCACTGTACCACTTTAGATTGAAACTTTTATTGTTTAAATTGCACACTGAAATATACGACACTATATTAAATGAATTCTATTTAAAGTCTGAGCACTGAGTGACACTAGAAATATTCCTGTATATTATGCCAGCATCTCCTCCTTTCCTTCAAAATGAGGCTTCTATGTGTAATGATTCCTCAGGTGAAGACTTGTTTAGGGTCTTGTCATGGTCTGGTTTTAGCCAGGTTTCTGTTAGACGGTGCATCTAGCTTGTGTTCTTTTCAGTGCAGTAATATAAGAGTTTTAGAGGAGAGTGAGCTGTGACTTCTAATAATCTACTGGCCTGCTGCTCTCTTATCTGAGGTAAGTTTGTGGCATGATGTTGATCACTCTTATTAGTCTTCCTCTGCACAGGTCCAGTACATGACCTACCCAGGTGTTCACACCAGCACTGTGCACTATGTGTGTAGCACAAGGTGAGGGTCTCTTTTTCACTGTCAATCTTCCTGATTTCCACCCAGAACCGCTTTGCCCCCACTGAATGATTGTGACTGATCATTGGCCATTTCATAGTCTTGCACATCTGGGTTTAATCCATTAAGGGCATGTCAAACTATTACTGTTTTCTCAATGCTTGTGTTAATGTTTTGGTAGGTGTTGGTAGACACTGCAGATCAGTGAATTTGAAGAGCTTAAACTGTTTTTTAAGGTGTTTGTCTGTATCTTCAATCATCAAAACCCTTTTTTTCCTCAGCATTTTCAATGAATAGCCATTCCAAGGCTGTACTTCTGTAAGTACCAAGATGG
>CAIGQQ010037532.1:0-14227 GCA_903798035.1 Danio albolineatus | reverse complement strand
TGTCTGGCTAAAAAACAAAACCTTTTCCCCTTTGAACACAATATATTTTATTTTGAGAAACATTTAAAGTATTTTGGAGCATGTGAATCATTGACTTCTGCTGTCTTCATTTGTTTCAAAAACACAGATGTCATTCCAGTTTTCACCAAAAAAAATAATTAAAAATGCGTAGGAACGTTACCTTAGGAACGGTATTACAGAAAATTTTGGCGGTATGAAAACCTTGACTTTTTCAAACCGCAGTATACCTTGAAAACGGTTATCGTCCCATGCCTGTGCCAAATAATATATATCGAACAGCACATCGTCACTTCTAACAGGTGTTTACTAATAAGGTGACTGCACCAAATACCCACCTGGCACATGTAATGCAGAGTTTTTGGTCATTTTCATGGGCTTGTGTAAATGTGGATAATTTTGAAAACGTTGTCGTGTAGATGTGAAACTTGTTCAAAGCGCATGGCTGTTTTTGGCTGTATCATTGTCATGTAAATGTAGCCTAATACAGGTTTGAAACCAGTTGAGGTTGAGTAAAGGATTATTTTGAGGTGAACTGTCCCCTTAACTTTGTTTCTTTTAGTCTGTTGGATACTGCAGTTTATAAAGCCTCGGCTGCTTAACCTTTAAGTGATAAACTGCAGCGAAAGCGAAAACAGAACGACTCTCACTGCCACCTTGCTGTCTACAATCTGAATAAACAGAAGGGTGTACGTCTGGCTTCAGTCTCTCCTCTCAGACTTGCTGATGCGTTTTCCAGTAACTGTGTTTATTCATCACTGGCCTTACACAGAAATCAGTGACTAAATGCGCTTTCAGTCCACTGCATGCAGGCAAATCGCATGTAAACGGGGTCAAAGTTCGCCAAGCGACCTACAGTTATCCACACTCCTACCTCCAAAGAAATACATCAACAAATCTGACACAAGAGTGGGTGGCGATTGTAAAGTTTACGAAATACACTTTCATAAGAGCCTATTTTTAGTAGGCAAGGCTGACGAAATGAATGGGAGCTTCACTGCTTTTAGAACAGGCCATCATTTACACTTGCTTGCAGGAGGCTTTGGAAATGTTTGCTTTCTTTCGCTTATGCAGATTAAAGGACCGAGATGCTGTCCAAATGAATCGGCGTTCAGTTGTTTACAGAGATCTATTAAAAGTTCCACTCGCTGGGAGTTTTATCTGAGCACTCCGTTTGAAGAAAATAAACCGGCGTGAAATGTATAACTGTGGTTTATATTGCCCGTGATGCACTTTTGTTATGTATTTAATTTCTATAAATCTATCCAATGTTTAGACAGAAAGTGTGTCTTTGAAAATTGGTGAGCTGCCTGCCTAGACTACATTTGTGCTGGATGTGTTAAACGCTCCAAAAATAGTCAGATTTTGACCAGAATAGAAATAAATAAATTGAGAATTTAACTAGTTTCTTTGCCAAACTGTTTGAGAAGGACTGAGCAGTCCATATGTCAAATAATTGAACTAAAATATTTTCATAAATTATGTGTTGATGAAGAAAAATGTGTAAGAATAATTTAAATTAATAATAGTGGAGCAATAGTATTTTATATATAATAAGTAGTTAAAAATGATATATTGTCAGAAAAAGATTACAATTTTTGTTGCCTTGAAATTCTAAGGATCTATCTGCGTTCTAAATGATTTTGAGATATTGAGCTTTAAAGTTTTTGCATTCCATCTAGCAAACAATATGTGTATCAGTTCTCTTTCATACATAACATGACCGAGACCCTAAATGTAAGTGATCAAAATTCTCTTAAATTTGCAAATTGAGGTAAAATAAACAGGGCAAATGCTGAGAGAACCTTCTCAATCTAAAAAGTCATTTTTTCGATTGAAATTAAAAGGGTCTACCTGCCAGATCATTAATTCAAGTGTTACTTCAAGAAATACGATCAGTCTGCTTGTTAATTTAATAAAACACATTGATGTTGTAACAATATGTTGATGTTTGAGAGTTACATTTTTGCTTTCTATAGCATTTATTTAATGTTTTAGGGTGATTTTTTTTTTTCTTGTTCAAATTAAACATGCAAGGCTGTGTTTGTCCAATGCTGCTGTTAGATTTATGCATATAGTTTATATGGTAATATTTTTTAGAAATATAGCTTTATATAAATTATTGAATTAATTATTATATATATTTATTGAATTATATGCCCCATAAATTAAATTAAGTTTGTGCCCTTCCAGACTTACTATGTAAAAATGTAAAGACTTAGGCCCCATTTACACTAATGCGTTTTCGTTTTAAAACGCATAAGTTTTGCTATGATTGCGCCATCAGTCCAAACTACGCCGGAGTTTTCGAGCCCCAAAAACGGAGCGTTTTGGAAACGCTGGAGAGGCCATTTCCATTCTAAAACGCTGCTGCTCCATCTCAGTGTAGATGGGGGAAAACGGAGGCTTCTGAAAACAGAGGCATGGCTGCTGGACACAGAAATGGGAGCGTCATTGACCGCACTATTGTCCATTTTAGGCGCTAATGTGCAGTTAAACTCTGCCTTTTTTACTACAACAGCTGCATATATTCGCAAGACGCAAGCTACTGTTCGAGCACTCACTAATCGCTTGCGTTTCAAGCGGCGTAAGCCCTATTTAGGACGCCGGTTTTGGGTTTGAGTTTGTTGTCTAACAATAACCAAACGCCGAGCGAGACACGTGCTTCCTGTTTATACTTGAACGTGCATACCCAGAGTGCGCGAATGGTCACATGATATAGGTTTTCGCTGGAGTAGTGTGGAGGGAGATCTGTTCAGAAATGCTGGGTGAAATGCTAGTGTGGACGCGGATCGTTTTCATGCTAAAACGCCGTTTTAAAGCTAAAACGCACTAGTGTAAACGGAGCCTTAAAGAAAACAGACAATGAGCAAATGAGTTTAATAAACACTGAAAAATGTTTCACTGACTATATATACACAAATGAAAAATTTCACTTTTTAATATATAATTTTTTAAATAACTGTCAACAATGTAAAATTTAACATTTCATCTCAATCACATCATTTCAGTTACAAGGTTTTTTCTTTATTTTGTGTGCTGCGACATTATTTGGTTGACTCTGATTTTGTGTTTCTTTCTGGTCTTTCTCGCTGTCAATGAAGCAGTCCAACGGATTGACAAAGAAAGCTGATTCTAATTGGTTCTTGTGTATGCATTTGAAATGCTGATTGGCTCACAAAAAGAACCTTAAAGAGCTAAGCTAGAGTTCAACTTTGTAGATTAAACCTTTTTTGTTTTTGTTTTTTAATAAAAACTCTTAAAATGTAAACAACTTCTAAAAAAAGTCACATAATGTAGATAAGTTGTCATTTAATAAGTCACATAATAATTTTGACAAAAATGTCAGATAGAACCTTATAATTTGAAGGTGACGAAGGCGACATTTTACATCCTGTGCAATATTGAAGTTTGAGATGCCTTTTGTAATGTCTGCAAAAATTCAATTAAAAAATGTAGGTGTTTGTGTGGATATATAGTATGTCTTAAGGATAAACTTCTTTTTAACTAATAGAATCACAGAAGTATTATAATATTCAAAAATAATTTATTTTTAAATTTCATGTGTTCAAGATTTAAAATCAAACCACTTATGTATAAAGAGGCAGCTCAAAGCTACTAATAGTTATGCTTAACTCTCCTGATTATGTATGTCTCTGTCTCCCCATAGCCATAATGACCAGACGACCACCTGGCAGGACCCACGTAAAGCTCTCCTCCAGATGAACCAGGCCGCCCCAGCCAGCCCAGTGCCTGTGCAGCAACAGAACATCATGAACCCAGCCTCAGGTCAGCGGCTCCAGACACTCGTTTCATATTAAAAACTACACTCTCAGCCCCAGCATTCTCATGGTAATTCTGCGGGTGTAGCAGTCTCTGTTTACATCCCACCCAAACACGCCTCTACCTCAACAAACACAGAAACCTCATCAAGGCAGACAAATGCAAATGAACGCATGTCAATGGCAGCTGATGATTAGGTGGACTTGTCTGGTTGGAGTGACAACAGTGGATGTTCAGACCTGATGTTATTCGATTATAGGAGGTTCAAAAGAAACTGAGAGCAGAGTTAAGGCGCTCCCTTCAATCTCTAATGTCATTCTTTGAATTACAAAGTCCTGAAAACTAATGCAACGCTTTTTTTGAAATGTAAATTTTCTTAAAGGTTGATCACTTTATTGTATATTTTGATTTGACATGTCTAGCATTTGAATATCACTCAATATAATGTCACAATTGTATGATTGGTGATTTTATTTTTCTCCTATGAATTATGGGTAGAGTAGTTTAAACAAGATTGTTTCAAAAATGCGTTGAGAAATGTAGGCTGATGACTTCAACAGAAGCGATTATCAGTAGCTGGGTTTCTATCACTCTGTGTTAATGTACATTTTAAAGTTTCACATGAGAAACGAGTGATGGAAACGGCAAATTTCAAAAGAAATTCCTTTAATTCACAAAAAAAGTCTCTACGATCGCTTGAGGTGGTTTTGTACTTTTGCGAAAAAGGGTTAATGGAAATATTAGGACATGGAAACAAATTTGCCGACAATTACATCCACGTGATTCCATTAAGACCCATTCACACCAAGCACGATAACTATAAATATAAATGGAACAATAAATATATTTGCGTTCACACTGACAAAATCTGTTTATTTTTAGTTTATGCTTTTCATTCTGCATTACCCCCTTGTGACCAGCAGTGTAGAGCATCTGACCAGTGAATCCAGCTCCTGTAATCTTTATTTAAAAGTGTTTTATTAATCAAAATAATTTAGCTGTCGTAGTCAGCGTAGTGAAAAAACACAACTCTGTTTTACCCAACATTTCCAAATGAAGTAACACAAAGACACTTAAACTAGAAAACTGAATGCATAAGATGTTTTATTTTTATACTTCAGTTTGCTAGCCTGGCTTGCGTAACTCTTATGTGTTATCATTTTTTTCCCTTGGTATAACCGATTGTTTTCTAGATAGTCATTATCTTTAATGTTTGAAAAAAGGGCTTAACATCAAGCAGCGCTTCTTCGCAATGACATATGTATCTTTAAATTGTTTAATTGCTTTAAATTTAAATGGATTCTGACTGCTAGTTGTTTTATCGTTTGTTACATGAGTAAAAGAAAATTCTTAAAGTCATCCCAGCTATATTTTTTTTGATAGTTATAGTTGTGATCTGAACTTTCGCAATTTATTTATTTATTTATTTTTACATTTGAATGATTTTTAGCACAATGTCCTTATCGTTTTCTTTATAGTTGTTATGCATGGTGTGAATGGTCCTTTACGCTTGCCTTGTTTGCTGTTGTTGGTTACCAAGTTACTAATACTACAGTCAGCCGCTCTGACAATGTGATGGAAATGCACAATTTTTTTGCGAAGATTTGCTGTACATTAGGATGGAAACCTGACTATCAACATTTATTGACTATTTATTTTACTTGTTCACTGTCAGTCAAACTATAAACCGTTTTTTAGTTCTAAAAACTGAATGTTCCATACTATAACTTGGCAGGTTGTGTCATTTCCTTATGTGTAATGCATACAGTGTACTATGCCTGCACAATATCTCTATCTTCGAAAAGCTTCAAACACACGTCATTCATATCTGTACACATCACTTATCTTTCTCGGTGGTACTTTCAGTTTCTAGTAGCAATAAAAGTTCAGGCACGGAAGTTTAGCTAGCAGTGTAGTTGAATGAGTAAATGTCATGTGGGGGAAAATGCAGGATGAAAACAAACTGTGTTTTCAAACAAATACTAAAATGATCATTTCAGATGGTGCTGGATGATTAAAGGGATAGTTCACCCAAAAATGTAGAGGTAACACTTTATTTCGATGGTCCATTTGAGTATTAGTAGACTGTCTACTTAATATCTGTTGATATTGACATTCAACAGACATTTAACTGACTAAGAAACTTTGCAAGTACACGTCAACCCTACTCCTAACCCTAACTTAACAGTCTACTTATAATCTAATTAGTTGCAATGTAACTTAAATTCAACAAACGGACCATCGAAATAAAGTGTGATCTATGAAGATTTACTCACACTATGAGTTTCTTTATTCTGTTGAACACTAAAAAAGATATTTTGAAGAAAGCTGAAAACGTTTGACTTCCTTAGCAGGAAAAACAAGTATCATTCAGATCAATAGTTACCATTTTCAGCTTTCTTCAAAAAAAATCTTCTTTTGTGTTCAAGAGAAGAAAGTCAAACAGGTTTGGAACAAGTAAAGGGGTGAGTAAATGATGACAAAATTTGACAGAACTGTCCCTTTAATTGTATCCCGACTGTTCTCTCTCAGGTCCTCTTCCTGAAGGCTGGGAACAAGCTATTACCTCAGAAGGAGAAATCTACTACATCAATCACAAGAACAAAACCACCTCTTGGCTGGACCCACGACTCGACCCGCGTTTCGGTAAGCTTAAAAAATGAGAGTAATTAAAATCAAATTATAATAAATTGGGCCTGAACATTGGACTCGTTCCATGACGCTGTTGCTGCAATTTAATAGAAGAAATAAACCACTTGAACAGTGATGCATTAGTTTTAACAAAACAAAAGTATAATAAAATAGTTCGGAGACCTATGAATTTATGAATCTGTTTCATTCACACAACATGGACACATCAACAACAATGCTGTCTGCTTACTGTAAGCAAAAATAGGCATATCTAATTTAATTAGCCAAATTTAAATACCAAAATATTCCTTTTAGTTTCTCTTTTTGTCTCAATAAAAATGGTTTTTCCCTTTACTATAAAGACCGGAAATTAAATCAATGCAGTGATATCAGGTGCTCAAAGTCCTGAACTTGTTTCCATTGCGGTGGTAAAATTAAAGAAATGTTTCTTATTGCTTTATTATTACAGTATGCTGATTACAGACCGAGTGTAGATACCTGCTCCATGACAATGTGTTCATTAGAAAGTGAGTGAGAGTGTGTGTGTTTTTTGCAGCACACTATTCCTACTTCCTGTGACTCACACTGAGGTTAGCCAAAACTGCTCCACACTCAGGACTCTGCTATGCGATCCCTTTACTCTCACACTAGCAAACTAGCTCGAACTGCATCTGATTATGCCGTTTCCTAAATCTCCTTTTCAGATATGAATCCATAATCCATAGGAGACGTCCAAACGTATCCAAGCAGTGGAATAGTCACGTTAATCTAATCATCTGTTTTTTCGTTGTCGAGATAAACGGTTCACCAAAAGGTTGTCAGTCTGAGATGTTTGTCCTTTTTCTACCCTTTTCAGTTCCTCTTTTTAATCTCTTTCTATGAGCACGTAAGGCTTACAAAGAGATGAAGGCTTCTGCTTATGTCACTTCGAGTTACTCACGCTTCAGGTGCTTACCCTTTATCCTAAAGGAGATTTCCTATGGGACTGGATCACCTTCGTGTTTGAACAAGCTTGTTTTGGCCAGTTTTTTGACTAAAATATTCTGCTTTGATTTTTGTGAGCAAATGTACACCTTACGCAAAAATAGTTGTGGGTAAAGTGGTAAACAGTCCATGCAAGGCTGGGTAAGGCAAGAGAAAGCACGAAAGACAAAAAAAGGAGGAGGAGGGGGGGGGTGTCTCTTGTGGGTGAAGTCCTTTGAAGATTTATATGTGTTCAGCGGACAAGCCTGGTGGGCCCCTGAATTACAGACGTAATGTGAGGGGGAGAACAACCAGAGGGGTTGACATGGTTAACTCGTTCCTTGCCTCACGTTGAAAACGTTTGGGTGTTCCTGCAGGGTTTATGCAACTGCGTGTGTCTACATTTTTTTTAATGGCCTTTGCGTTAGTGTTTTCATCCCTCAGCTCCTCTCATTTGAGGTTGTTGAAGTGTAGACGTTTGGGCAAACGTTATCCCGCCAACTTGAAAAACAACTTTGAGAACGTTGGCTTCTTGTAGACCTGCAGAGAAGCCATTAAATATGTTGCTAACCTGACATGTTGTCCCGTCTGGGTCTTTGCTTACCATTGGAGACACTTTGGTAATTCGAGCTGGGAGTAGAATGGGATTGTACTCCTTTAACAGAGAACTGAAGTCTGGCCATTCTCTCTTTCTGTCTAAACCCTCCCCCCTTCCCACCCCGCGTGAGGCCCAGCACAGGCAGAACTGTTCTCAGCTGCACATCTAGACGGACTTGAATCGGTGCCAGGCCTCTCGATGCTGCAGCTCTGCTCCTAATCTGTTCCAGACCTTTTCAGTCAAAGAGACCCAATGTTAGAGAGAGAGAGAGAGAGGGGAAAGGGGGCAGGCGGAGGCAGAGCCAGAGAGGGGGAAGGGAAGAGGGAAAAGAAAGGGAGGAATGGGAGAAAAAGGAAGAAAGCCTTTAGAATAAACTTGTGCCTTCTTCCTACGAGGTGGTGAACAGGCTGTGAGGTCTGGTCTGATAGTTCAACAAGGAACTTTATGATGTATTCCACACTTCACCTGGCTCTTAGACTTGCAGACTTGTCGTTTTTAAGCACAAAGGCCAACTGGAACCTTGGGTTATCGGTCATGTGCTGCGGGCTTGGATTATCGTACTACTCAAGTGTACGCACCTTGTTGGCAAGTGCAGAGTGATGTCATGCTCTTGTGAAGCACTCATCTTTTCCAGAGCTGACACACACACACAACCATGCACATTGCATAAACACTTCATGATTCCCAAGGCGCTTGCCATATTGGGAATCGAGATGACAAATGTGATATCATTGGTACACATTCAAAGGTCTTTCAGTGCATTCATGGATGCAGCTTTTCCTGAGGTAGTTGTTGCTAGGCTGTTTTGTGGTTTTAGTGCAGGGGTGGCCAATTCCAGTCCTGGACAGCCACAGATCTGCTTCATTTTGTAAAACTTATTTACCTGTACTTTTCCAGTAACTCTTTGGTGCTGTTTACTCTAGTGCATTTTTGTTTTGGAAGGAAACTTGCTTGAACTAATTTATCTGTGACTATTTACACACTCTAGGCACTTTCATCTTTTACCAGCATACTTGCCATCTACTGGTTGTGCAATGGTCATATTATCAGGCCTTGGCAAATCAGGTAAAGATGCAGAATAGTTCGAAAGACCAGTCCTAGAGGGATTGTGAATAGCCGCATTTCCAACCTAAATCGGCGTCCTCTAAAACGGGCTCTGTTTTCACAGTTTGAAGATGCCAGAGTCCTGTGGACAGCAGGCATATCCTTAAACTGCATTTTAAAACAAAAATGCACTAATGTAAATGGCACGTTAGACCAGGGGTGCTCAACCCTGCTCATGGAGAGCTACCTTCCTGCTGAGTTCAGCTCCAACCCTAATCAAACACACCTGAACCAATTAATCAGGACCTGAACAGTACTTGATAATTACAGACAGGTGTGTTTGATATGGGTTGCAACTGAAATCTACAGGACAGTAGATCTCCAGGAGCAGGATCGGTCACCCCTACCTTAGCTTAGCTTGTTCAGATGAGCATGAGCACAACTGCAGTGATATGGCTAGTTCTAGGTGGGTTTTAGCATGTTCCCTACCAGGCCCGGTCAAACTTTGCACCTTGCAATAAAATTCATTCAGTCATTGAGATACCTCATAACATTCAAACAGTGAATGTAAGTTCTACAAGTTTTACAAGGATGTGATCTTTTTTTTTTTTAATAACAATAATTTTGAGATGTTGTGAATGCAACTGTTGTTAATTCAATTCCAAATGAAATGTTCTGAACAAATTAGATTAAATGGCAAGAGCAATTTATGTGGAAAGAAAAGTCTAACCTTAGTTTGACTGAAATATTTGTAGATAACATTTCGTGTTACTTGAGGCGCAAATAACAAAAACACATTTGCCTTTCTCACTGCAGTAATCACTAATATTAACTAGCAAAGTCTCTCAGCTTTGATGTATAAATATACCACCTGCTGTTTCCACTTGTAAGTGATACGGCTGCCATCTTGCTTTCAACTGGTTTCCTACTACACGCTAGTCACAGCTGAATTTCCTCACGCTGGCTTCCGGCAGCTCTCAGCATGCTTTTGTGTGACCCACTGAGGTTTGTATATGATAGGATATAGAGAGGCTTTTCTTCTGGACACTGATTGACTCTTTCCTTTTCTCCTTGGCACTTATCTCTTTACTAGAAATGCAACTTGAGCATGGCTTTTATACAACAAACCTGTTAAATCAACAGCCAGCAAATATTTACAAAGACTTCAGAGGACCTGCCGCTGCGTATCCTGACATTTCCCAACATTTCCCAACACTCCTCCAGCTCTTACCTGAAAAGAAAAGTGAGCTGCTATCGGCTGGCACCTTTTGAAGATGGTTTGATATAAAGACTTATGACTGGATGTTGTGTTCCAAATCCAATGTGGAGAGACGGGCAAACTACGTCAAACTGAACTTTTATCTCTTTCTTTTATTTGTGTTCTTCTGGAACGATTCCTCCACCTCCACATGTTGGTTCAGAGGAGAAGAGAACAGTCCATGGCACAACTGCTGTGCTTATGCAACACTGAGTCATTCAACCCCATGGATATAACTTGTTTGTGTTTCATCTTCGTGCTGTGGTATGGAGTTTCCCAAGTGAGATGCCCACAGAAACTCTACAGTAGACAAGTACAGACTAGTCCGGGAAATCCAGACCTGAGAACCATTTTTTTTTATTACGGTTGTTGTTGTTGTTTTGTCTCTTGTCATAGACGCAACAAATCTAGCCATGACATATCAGCCAACATTAAAGGGGTAGTTCTCCCCAAATCTCTGTCATTTACTCGCCCCTTTACTTGTTTCAAATCTTTGAGTTTCTTTCATCTGTTGAACACAAATGAAGATTTTTCTACGAAAGCTGGAAACCTGTGACCGTATTTTTTTTTCAGACCATTCGAGTCGAGTTTTACAGGTTTTGAGCTTTCTTTAAAATATCCTCTTTAGTCCTCAACAGATTAAGGAATCTCATACAGGTTTGAGGGTGAGTAAGTTTTCATTTTTGGGTCTCTTTAACTGGTCACTTCTGGTCAGAGATTGGTCATTACTGCTCCACCAGAGCCATCATTTGCCTTCAACAGACCCATATCTATGCGAGATAAGAGCCTTAAAAGAGAAACAAACATATACACACACACACACACACACTCCCCCACTTGTGCTCATATACATTCTCACACACTCTTCCAAGCCTCGGGCAGGGTGGGGGTGGGTGTTTGCGGTGTGTGTGAGGCGTGGTGAGTCTCTGATCTGATTCCCATGGTGAGAGAAGAGCGGAGACTCATTCAGGCCTGAGGTAGTGTAAACACTCTCTGATTGAATGGTGATGAGGATAAGCGGGGAAGACGGGGCTCCCTTGCGCATGACAACGCCAGCACCATCGCGGCTTTGTTGTCACTGGTGGCCCCAGCGCATAAGTAAACACCGATTTTCATTGGTCCAATTACTGTAACACCCCACCTCCTACGGTCCAAAACATTTGTTTCTGTGTTTGCGTCTGCGGCGATACACATTGCTCTATTCACTTGAATTGATAGGCCTTTACTAAACCCTGTGTTGTATACATACCAATGGTTGATGTGTGAGATCTCTGATCTGTTAGTCTTGATAATGATTGTTATGCAGACTGGATCTCAGGTGATTTATGAAATTACAAATAAACATATTGAAACATAAATGTTTAATTTGCAAAATAATAAAAGGTTATAGTATTACAGCTCTGAATAAAATTATTAGGTCACTTTTCATTATATTTGAGGTCTGGTATTGATCCATTTTCATTTTCTGTAAATAAATATGGTCACAGTTTATATTTTGATGGTCCGTTAGTTGAATTTAGGTTACATTGCAACTAATTCTCATTAGATTATAAGTAAACTGTTAGGTTGGGGTTACGGGTAGGGTTATTGTAAGATGACAAGCACTTGCAAAGTTTCATATAGTGAGTTTAATGTCTGTTGAATGTCTGTATCAACAGATAATATGTAGACAGTCTACTAATACTCAAATGGACTATCAAAATAGTGTATTATAAATATTTTATTAATCTTTTACTTGTAATTATTATGAAGGCATGCCAATAAATGTTTTATTTTCTTTTAATTATATATTTGTGATAATTTCTCTATTTTCATTAAATAATTCCTTAATTTAAATTGATTTAAATGATTTTACAGGAAAATTAATGAAGCTTTAAAATAAATAAATAAATAAATAAATAAATAAATAAATAAATAAATAAATAAATAAATAAATAAATAAATAAATAACTCATCTGGTAAATTAATTAGCAAGTGAGACAGTGTGCGTGTTCTATTTGCGTTTGGTGTGAACAGTTTTCAGGTACAATAATTAAATAGTAAAATGTAAAAATAGCACTGCTACATTTTAGTCTACATTTTATAAATAAATAGATCAAATTATACTGGCTGAACTTTTTACTCTCTTAATATGCTTACAAAGTCACAAGCCTTAAAAACAATAATCTTCTCAGTGACTCCACAAATCGCGTATATTCTGAGCTGTAGCTCCTGGTCAACTATTATCCCGACTTAACATGTTGACTACTGCAGATGCGCACATTGCTAAATCAGTGCTGAAACGGTATATTGTGCAGCCCTAATGTATACCTTTCTGTGTGTGTTTGTGAGAGAATCGGTCTAATGTTTTTGGCAAAAATGAATAAACACAATTCATTTCATGTCCTCAGCTATGAACCAGCAGCGAATTTCCCAGAGTGCCCCAGTAAAGCAAGGCTCCCAGTTGCCCTCCAGCCCACAGAGCGGAGTGATGGGTGGAAACAACCAGATCCGACTGCAGCAGATCCAGATGGAGAAGGAGAGACTGAGGCTCAAACAAGAGCTTCTTCGCCAGAGACCTCAGGTCAGACACACACCAGTCAGAACATTCAGGGGTTGTTTATGCAACGTTTTCAGTGAAAAAACAAGACAATGTTTTAGTGACTGAAACCCAGTGGTGTAAAGTAATAAATTACAAACATTCAAAGTACTGTAATTGAGTAGTTTTTCCTCAGGAATTGTAAGTTTTAAATATGTGGACTTTTAAGTTCATCTGTAGTGCTGTATTGGTACTATTACTCCACTAGTTTTCCTTCAACCTGCAGTCACTACTATTTTTTTCTGGTCTATGGTGGTTGGCTGAAGTAGATTAATCAGTGTGATTCTTGTCCAATCAAATCGCTCATAGAAAGTAAATTGCATCATACTGAACAACCGCAAGACACTGGCACTTCGTAAATGCTACAAACCATTTGGAAGCATTAAAAGTGTGCCCGAAGACGTCTAAAATCTTTACACGCAATGATCCAGAGACTTTATAGACTGCAGGTCACTGATAAAAGAGATGGATGTCTACTGTATGAGGACTTAAACCACCAAATGCCCTTAAGCGATTACTACTGCACTACAGAATGTTACGTTTGCACATCCGTGGACAAATTGCATGTAAACACATGAGCTGTTCATTCATTCATTCATTCATTCATTCATTCTTTTTTTCAGCTTAGTCACATTATTTATCTGTCAACTTATCCAACATATGTTTTACACAGCGGATACCCTTCCAGCCGCAATCCAACACACTCATTCACACACTTAAGCTGGATTTATACTTTCGCCTGGTGCCACACCTCACGAAACGGACGAGGCTTTTATACTCGCCGCGTTCGCCTTTGTGATATTGTTTAAAATGAAACTGACTGTAAAGTCAGACAGATGAACAGAGAAGTAGAAAGTATGTCATATCATTAATATCATTGATGTTTATTAAACTAGTTATTTTTATTATTTTTATAAATTATCTTAATGATTATAAAGATTTTTGTGACCATTCAAGATTTTTTTAATCAAACTTTGATGCATCACTTGCTTTTGTTCATATCTCGGACAGTTTTACCTATTAAAGTGTATTAAAATATTAATGACAACAGAACATGCGTTGCTCAACAAATATTTATTTTTTATTATGGCAAAAATAAAAGCAAAAAGTACACTTACTAAATAATACAGATGTTTTTTTTGTTTTGTTTTTTAGCCCGCGCCACAATTCACACATTACTGTCTGGTTAGTTTCTGTCCTCTTCTTATGCTAAAAAGGCAATAATAATCCAACATTCCTGACCATTATCACCATAAAGCCTAGAAAAACGGCATCATGTTGTAAACCGATTGGGTCAAATATTCCTATCCAGTTATCAAAGAAATAATTCGTTATTCATTATAGTTTTGTAACT
>CAIGQQ010037531.1:0-26462 GCA_903798035.1 Danio albolineatus | reverse complement strand
TTTGACAAAATATGTGTGTGTGTTATATATATTTATTATGTATATGTGATAAACACATTCATAGAAGCCAAAACTATATATAAAAAAAGTTACATCAAAGTAGTTACATCATATTCAAATGTAAAATTTGTATTATACACATATATTTTTTATATGTCTAAATATAAAATCAACATTTTATCAAGTATATGCATGTGTGTATTTATATATTCATAATAAAATATACACAGTACACACACAAATATTATGTTAAATTATGTTATATACATATATGAGCCTGGAATGGCACAGTACGAATACAAACCATTCTCAGTCTAAAATTCTAGGCATGGTTAGAAAATCTTGCTGGACTGGTAGAGCACTTGTGCGCATGACACTAGCTGTATTTCCATGGACCTATTTGCATGTGCATTTTGGGAAAAAAACAAAAAAAAACGTTTGATGAATACGCGCATCTTGGCGTTTATCTTAAAAATAGGCATAAATACCGTATGCATATAACTGAGTAGGACAAACATTTCATACAATAAGAAAAGATGTGCGTAAGTTACGATGGAAACACTTTTACCGAACAAATTCCAGTATGCGCATTAAAAAAGGTCATATGATTTTGTTATAAGAGATCATGTGATGATAAAAATGTGTGTGAATGGACAAACCAGCAGGCTGACCACATTGTAAAACATCTGAAATGTTGTTTTGGTCATTCTAAAGCACCTTAACCGTTTCAGTATTAGTGTTACTATATTATTAATTACCTCCAAAATTGTCAAGAGTGCCTGCGCTGTGCATCTCATGACTTCAAACGCCACCACGGGTTCATTGCATGTCAGCATCGTCAATTATTGAATAAAGAAAAGATTTACGCAGTTTCTCCCACTGCAGAAAAATACTGCAGTTTTTACTGTTGATATTTGGTGGCAGTTAATCAGAAAGTGACAATTTTGTTCTCTTTGTTGGAAGGAAACGTTGCTTTATTCGGATGTCTTTTATGTGATATTCCAGTTTTGCAAAAATTTAATTAGCATTTTTGGATGGAAACATAGCTACTGCCATTCTGTTGTCTGGCTACCAGTTTTTTTACACCTGGCTAGGCAGAAGAGTGCCATTTAGTTATTCATTTAGTTATTCATTTTTTGTTATTCAATGAAGTAAATATCAGAAAAAAGAAGTCTCACAAATAGAAATAATTGAACGTTATCTATATCGCTGTTTACATTACACATATATTAAAAAGTCTATGACTGGCGCATTTGTATTGCATTCCAAACAACAGTTCTGTTATCAGCTCACATGGTGCAAGATGAAACCGTTTCCATGTTGACTTGCCTGAATTGACATGAAATGTAATAGTTAACAGTACTGTTCAGCCCGATACTGGAAAAGTGGCTAATATGACTGTATGTCTACAAATACGTAGTGTTTCTTATCAAAGTATGCTTAGTTGTTTTTGCTGATCATTGTTAGCGGGGATCGTAATTACAATGTTGTACATTTTTTAAAAACACAAAAGCCTGTTTCTATATTTGCACTAGTAGTGGTAGTCAATAAACTAAAAACTTAAACATAAATTCTTTCAACATAAATCTTTTCAGATATTTAATTTCTTCTGGTTTTTATTTTTTTTATTTATGTAGACGAAAGTAATTTTTTTAATCAAAATTTCCAATAAGGAGTCTTTTTTTTTCAGCTGCTTAAAATATCCTTGTCTTTAATACAGACTGTTAGCCCGTGTGCCAAGGTTTTCATTCTTTCTCTCTGTGTGTGTGGGTACTTAGAGCTTCTGCGGATTGGGTTTCAGAAGGGAACAAAGGCCCAGTGTAGCAGCATAGAATGACTGGAGGACGGGCCGGCCTGGTAAACTCATCTGCCTGGCTGCAGAAGCCCGTCCACGGTACATGGGCTGTACACAGGAGGAGTTAATAGGGCACATTGAAGAAGTACATTGTGTCTTGTTGTTATGTCCTATTCAAGTTTGCAACTCATTAAACAGCTTCTATATTAGGACTTCATTTTTGAATAGTTTGTGGGATGTCTGGAACGGTGACCCTCTGACCAATCGCTTCTAGACAAACATGATTAGTCTCCAATTTACTATGATAAAACAGAGAGCTTTTAAAACCAGATGTTTAGAAGAGGAACATCTGGAGAACATCTGCTTCATTTGGACCAGATCTTCAGGGGTTGAGGGACAGGAAAGGGAAAGCGCTATTTGTGTAGACGGCTCACAAGACTAAGGATAATGTTTTGGAAATGTCGCAACTGCTAATGTGTCCAACAATAAGGAAGGCTAATCCTCAAAACTCGGCTTCAAATTTGGTCTGGCAGTTATCTGTCTTGACATGGCAAGTTGACATGGTTGAGAGAGATTTTTTTTAGTTAGCAATTCACTGTCGCCCAATCATGTTCAAGGAGGTGGTCTTTTTAACTTTAAATGTATATTGAGACCCCTGCATTTTGTTTTCTAGCATTTGTCTTAATTAAACCTCTTCAAAAGGGTGTGAGTTATTCTGCTTTTATCTATTGTACTTTCGCTTTGAAATGCTACATATACATCTTGCATCCACACTATTCCAGCGCATATGACCCATGAAAATGAAGCGTTTTGTAAATGGTTTTGTTTAATTTTGTTTCATTTGAAAAGGCTGAAGTTGCGTTTCAGTGTAGTCAGACTTAAACCTGGTTTATACTTCTCCGTCAAGTGATCACTGTGACCCATGGCGCATGCAACGCATGTTATCGTGCATTTATTATTCTACGTGCCATTTGTGTTGCTCTGCAATAATACTTACGAAGCGCTAGCTGGCAGTGAGGTTTTTATGTTCCTCTGTGTCGAGTTTCTTTGCTGGTGTTTTGTTTTTTGTGTGTGGCTCAAACTCGCTCATTTTGAGGTAGGAAGCGGCGGACATGCAACAATTTTTATCATAAGGTAAACACAAAACGACAGTTTCCATCTAGAGCTCCTTCACGGGACTCCACACTTGTAAACATCCGCTCCATCGGGCTTGGGTGGCTCTCACTCCGCCCACACTTGGCAGCGTGGCTCTCACTCCGCCCACACTTGGCAATGTGACCAATCACAGAGCTTGCGCTATGTGACGTTTTGACGTGTAGTTACATTTTTTGAGAGATACACAACTTTTTTCAATAAAAGGGCCACAGAGCACTCCTTCGTAGGTACATCAGGCAGCTAGAACACGAGGGGCCAGTGGTGCAAAACAACATGTAAAACACTCGCCATGGAAAGCCGTTAAAGAAGGTGCCTCTCACCACAAAAATAACAAAACATTTTTTATGTGATCTGGCCTAAAACATATACTTCTTAAAATGGAGACATGGCTGTCCACAATCGCTTACTGATTGAATCTTCAGGACTTCAGTAGGACCATGAGCCAAGTTGATCGAACTTAAAATTGACCGTGATACCCTTTTAGTATTCATTGCTTTTGACTGATTATGTAACTTCATGATTAAAATTGAGGAACAAACTGTATTCCTCTCAAGTCTGGATCAGCTCACTGAGTTTAGCGGCACTTTATCTTCAACTGTCAGCTTTATAACAGTTGTTATTCATGTCATATTAAGGTCTAAATCTTTGGGAGATCATAGATTAACCTCAATGAAATTATTATTTTATGAAAGTGCTAAATACAGATCAGTTTGACAGGTAAATATATAAAATTGAAGAATTCTTATTCTCTGCAACTTTCATTACACATTGAAAGTGTAGTTAGAATCTAGGATCACCTGAGACTATATGAAGCTTGTCCTGGGAACAGAAAAGCACTCCAATTTATAATCAGGCCCCCTTCAGATGAAGGCTGTACGCCAACCTGCTTGAAACTGTAATTAGCTTGTATTACTTTCAGATGACCACTAGTATTTTGCACTTGCGTGCCCAACAAACAAACTTTTCTTCTAAGGCCAGATATTTCTTTTGAGTATATGTTCCATTAATTCTGGTTGCAGAAAAGCAGATGGTGTTGTGCAGTGTATCCCGATGGATCTTGCTTTTGGCAACATGTGAGTCACACAGCTAAGGGAAGTCTGACAAGCAGCCTGGTTTCCGTTTCGGTATGAATGAAAGGGCAGTTTGTGAATCCGCTCAGTAGAGATAAAGTCGAGAGAGGGAGAGAGAAAGAGAGAGAGTGAGCATGAGCTTTATTCATCCAGTGACACTCATGTGACCCGGTCAGATATAGACAAACAAACAAGATTGAGAGACTCTGAACACACAGTAAAAGATCTATCGCATTAGAGCTAGTTAGATTTTAGCCATGAACAGTTACACTGTAACCTTTTTGTCCTTCTATATTTAGTTCACCCTTTGCTCAGGCCTCAGCGGTGTCCCGTGACACTTTGATAGCAGGAAGAAAATGACAGGAAACACAAAGCTATCAGAAGTCGTAATCAACCTGCAACACCCAGTCATTTGAAGACCATTTCAACGTTGCCTCAAAAGCCTAGGATTATAGGGAACTAGTCCTGTGGTGCTTCCAGATGTTGAGAATGCAAGAAAAGCAATACCGGGATTTCTGAATTTAAAAATAAAAGGTTGCATATGACTACAAGTTGCAATGGGGAAAATTTCGTTGTTGAGAGATTAAAACATTGCATTGGTGTTTTAGTGTACGTTTACATGGCAATGATATACTGAAATGGGAAAAGGTTCAGATGTGCAGATGACAAGCTGTTAACAATGCTGTATTGTTAATGACAGGCCAGTAGTCGCTGAAATCAATTTGTAAAGTAACTGTTGCTGTATAGTCAACTAGTATAAAAGATGCTGTATAGTTCATTGTTGATTGCACTGCCACCATTTTCACAAAACAATCTTTTTCTATTTTACACCGAGGTAATAGTGGTCTAATTTTTGAGTTTGCATTTACATGAATTTTTTTTTTTTGGTTTGTTTATATAGGTTTGTTGGAGTTTTTATTATTTAACCACTTTATTTTAATTTACCAACATTACTAAGGCAAATAGTTTTAACAGTCAAAAACAAAAATATTTAAACAATCACATCTCTTTATAATAAAAGAAACATAAGTGTTAAATAGACTCTTAAACTTGATAAATAAAATATTACAAAGTGTGTGCAATGGTAAAGTGTAAATGCTGAACAATCAAAGCAAACTTTTTATGGTGTAAGTAATGATACAGCAAACCTCAAACTCGGTAAACAAAACAAGTTATGATAAGCAAATCTGAGCTTTCAAGTAAAGGATCCGACCACCATTATTCAAATGCATTTTGCAACATTACGAATTGTGAAGTTAGATAACTATAACATCTTTCAGATGGGTGGTAGTGGCTGGAATGCACAAGAAAAGAAACCAAAAACACTGGCAACATCCTTACATACTTTTTCATTTTTTCTATCTCCTCACTGCTGCTAGCAACCGCAGTGTTGTTATTCTGACTTGAAGTGTTAAGCACAAGTGCGTGGTTTTCTTCATTATTTGCGCTATTTTCGCTCCCCTGGCGTCTCTCGTAACTAGGCGATCATCAACCTTTTTTAAGAGGTTAAGACAAATGGACAAACCATTGCTGCAGCTCCGATACAAGTTTATTAAGAAAAGTAAGAAGCAGAGTTTGGATGCGCTGTGTTTGTCTGAGCTAAATAGTCTTCCGTTATTACTGAAATGTGTATGCTGTATTCCATACAAAATGTGAAGCAGATTGGTTCATTCTCCTTGCATGAATCGAGGTGCGCTAGCGGCATTTGGAAAAGTTCAGAAGATTTTCAAGTAGGTGTACCTGGAAAATGTGTGCACGTCACGTGTGGCCTGCTTGCACACCATGTGTGCGTCGCTCCCATGTGCTCATCGTCCAAGCCGCACGCCTCCATTTGAAATGAAAAACTCAGCAGCCACATTTTAATAAAACTATAGTCTTCATATGAAACTTCATACCAAACTTTTTTTAATTGTTATTGACAATGGTGAACCATTGTCATATGATTGACCATATATAGTGTTACCAATTTTTTCGCCCAGCCCTACGTAAAATTGTAATTTAAAACAAAAACTGTCTCAGGCACGTTTTTTTACGCTCTGTCGAAAAATGCTTGTCAAACAAATACTTTTGTTCTGTTTCTGCTGAACTCTCAGTAAACATGACTTGGTGGCGCTTAACAAACGGTCTTACAAAATGGTTTTGGCAAGCACACATTTGTAATGACAGAAGATTCATAGAGGCAAGAAATTTCTGTTTTTCATTAAGCGGCATCTAATGTCAGGGGGTGATTTTGCAAATTTCCTCTGCTTATCGCTGAATACTGCTTTGGAAAATTTAGACCAGTCATAATTGATCACATTCTGAAAGAAATTGATCCAAATGTGTGCTCTTTGCACTTTCTTTGACATTATTTACATTTCTATTATTCACTTTGAAATATAGGTTGTAACATTTTACAACGAAAGGAAATTAAAACTTCTAAAACAGTCTTTTACAGTGATGCCAGCTTCTTAACACTTGTCGTTTAGTGGTTGAATATGGAAGAACCGAATGTGAACGAGAAAAATCAGCCTTTCTTGAAGTTGGAGACATCCCAGGTCTCTGTCCCCTGTTTTCCCCTCTTGTTTTCCTGCTTTCATTATTAACCCTGTGGAGGACAGAAGTGGGAAAGGTCAACATGATGTGTTGACCTTTCCTCTCTTTCCCTTTTTCTCCAACAGTTTACTGTGAGCTTTGATTTATAATAGACTGGGACCGAGGGGAAGGAGGGGGGTCTCAGGGCGGTTGAGGGTCATCTTGTTTAGTTCTAGCCTGCCTGTTTTTTTGGGACCACAGGAGGAGGGGGGGTTAAGTTCACAGGGCACTAACACTGAGACCAGGGTCATAAACTAATGAAGGATTCTAATTTGGAGAATGTGGCCAAATAGAGGGGCTAATCAGTGTTTCCGTTGTCTTATTAAAGCCAGGACTCAGTGGGAAGGGGGGTTAGCTCATGGGAGGCCGAGAAGGGCCCTCGGGGATGTGGACCCCAGCTATCACAGGGATTAGACCCTCTGATGGGAACCACCGTTACCCCTCCACCCACTTTAAAACATGCTGTTTTTAATTACTATACAAAGGTGTGGCTCAGAGTCTTTCCTCGAGGCAAAGTTTGTTACCGATTGCTACATTTTGACTGTCGCAAACCTATCTATCATTAAGAAATGTAATCAAATATGACCGATAAGAAGAGTTTTGAACAGATCTGCCATTTGTGTGTGGAGTTAAAGGACGTGACCTGTCATATGAGTACAAGGGGATCTGGTGGTGATGGTAAACGCATGGTGTTAAGTGATTTAATGGACACTGTTTGGTTTTCGCAACTTACTCTGCTGGTAGATCAGTGTGGCCTCAAGGTCCGTAAACTAAAAACTGCCCCCCCTCTGTTTCCTTCCTGCTGTCTGCTCCCACCATGGGATTTTCTTAGTTTGGGAAGGAGGTGAGCATGATTGGGCAAACTGGAAAAACACAAGGACACATGATGGCAGGGCTTTCCTTGCATGGGTATCATTAGGATTCTTTTATTGCTTGTGGTTTATGGCTGTAATCTGCAAACCTGCATGCGCACACACACTTGGACGACATCCAAGTTAGGGAAAGCATAGTAGCTATTGGAGTTGGAAAAGTATTTATGTAATGTTTCATGTGTGCTTGGGTTCTTTATTCATTTAGATTAACGTTCCTGTCAGATAACACTTAATCTTTAATACCACCGATAATCAAAAATAAATTAGGTGTAAGGGTGGGTTTAAGGTTTGGTTTTTCTCTTTGTTTGCTTGCTTGTTTTTCCTCCTTTTTTCCTATTTGTTGAGGTTTTTTTTCTCTCTTTGTTTCTTAACATTTTCATATTGCACACTATTCAGTATTTTGGAGTCAAAATTGCGTTAATAACATTATCTTATTATCTTATTACTCTGCATGGATGCATTGAATATAATAAAATAAGTATTGATCATGCATAAGTTCATTTGTAGAATTTAGATGTTTCTTTTGTTTAACAAAAAGTGATTAATTAGGCTAACAAAAAAATGTCTTTTTGTCTTTTTGTCAACATTAATTTTTTACATCCAAGAAAATAAATAATGATAATGAATGGCCAAAATATATAAACAAAAACAGACAAAAAATAAATCTCATTTCTGTGTTTCTGTATCAGTGTTGTGGTGAAAGTGTGCTGCTCCTGGAAGCGTTACAAGTCCAGACACACACTGCTTGCTTAGACAGTCTTTGTTATTGAGTGCTGCAGTCTTCTGGGGTGGCCTGTTTTCTTTTGGATTTTCCTCGCACACTCAAACTCCATTTTTCTCTGGCCAGTTGGGAAAATATTTGCTTTTCTGCTTCCCCCCCATCTCTGAACGGCAGTATAGGCTAAATTCACATCCGTCTCAATTTCGAAACAGTTCATTGGGGTTTTACGGACAAAATATAGACAAAACAGTATCATGAGTTCATGTGATTTTTAACTTTATCTTCAGCCACTCCTGTCTGTCTTTAAATCCATTCATCGGGAGGCCCGGTGTGAACTCAATTGCACTTTTGTGTATGTGAGTTTGGAGCAGGCGTGTTGTGTACCACTTTTGGTCATCTCTTTGAAGGCTAACGGTTTAGCCATCTGGGTCAGGCCTCTCTTGCTAGCTCCATTTGTAGCACATTTGTGTGGAGGACGGCTGAAGGGAGTGAAAGTTTGCTATTGCAAATGTGATCAACATCACAGGGATAGGCTGTCCTTCCCACAAGCCCAGACCACAATCATACTTTTGTTTCATGCATGATCAAGGCCTTTTTATAAGCTTATCTCCTAAAGTTGGGCGGTATCATTCTGCTGGACTGTGGGGCGGTTGAAATGCAGTGATATTCTGTTACATTGTTAATATTGCTGTGGACAGAACTGATTAATGCGCTTTTTATGTGGTTTTCAAAGGTTACAGAGCGACGTCTTCATCAAGTCATGATGAGGATTTTCTGAGGTTATTATGGACAAAATTAAACCAAAGTTTGTTGATTTGTCTCTGAGCAATTTGCAGCTTATTACGCTGATATAAACTCAAATGATGTTTTAGTACCTTGCAGCTTCAGACAGGAGACCAAATTTAAAGTGAAACAATCCTAATTTATGATTTAAGTTTTAGTTTTCTGAGCTTTTTGTGTGTGAAGGGATAGTTTGGAACAAATTCTGTCATTATTTACTCTCTCTATCTGGTTGTTCTAAATCTTTATGAGTGTTTTTTTATGTTGAACCCAAAAGAAGGTATTTTGAAGAATGTTGGATACTAATTCAATAGTAGGAAGAAAATGTTCTGTGAAGTCAACGGCTACCAGTTTTCACTCAGTGAGTCACTTTCTTTTGGTTTATTCCCTGCTTTAGTGGGGGTTGCTGCAGTGGAATGAACCACCAATTACTTTGACATGTTTTACACTGTGTTTGCCCGTCCAGCCACAATCCAGCGCTTATATACAGTACAACATATAGTATAGTGCAACAGCATTGACAGTGCCGTCCGCTACCACTTTTCAGCATTCTTCAAATTATCTTCTTAGTGTTCAACACATGTTGAAACATGATACATTATGAATAACTTTGTAACACTTTAGCATGGGAACACATTTGGTGTTAGCTATATTACCCTCAGTCTCTCGATCTGCTGGTTATTAATTATTATTAAGGTAGTTTTAGCAGGTAAGTGTATGTAGGGGATTGGATAAAGAATATTTATTGTACATATTCTCATCTCATTTTCTGTTTGGCTTAGTCCATTTAATAATCTGGGGTTGCCACAGCAGAATAAACCGCCAACTTATCCAGCATGTTTATGCAGCGGATCCCTTTCCAGCTGCAAGCCATCACTGGGAAACACCCATACACACTCATTCACAAACACACACTCATATACACTACGAACAATTTAGCTTACCCAATTCACCTATACCACATGTCTTTGGACTTGTGGGGAAAACCGAAGCATCCGGTGGAAACTCACACAAACACGGGGAAAACATGCAAACTCCACACAGAAGTGCCAACTGACCCAGCCGAGTCTCGGACCAGCGACCTTCTTGCTGTGCAGCTATTATAGAGAGTGTAATATTTTTTTTGTTAAGTGTTAATATAGTTACTCCTAAGTACTAACCAATACATAATACAAAATATTTTGATCATATCCCATATCATATGATCTTTTTTTTTTTTTAATCATGCCGGTGCACACATTGAGGTTTGAACTCATTGTACATGTGAACAGCCGACTCATTTAGATACTGCTTTGTCACTTGTTAGATTACAGTGGCCTCGTTTTAGTTATGTTTGGTTTCCCAGGTCAGAGTGAATTCATTTCTCAGCTCGACTAGTGTGAAGCATTTACTTTGAGCAAATGTGTGTTTGTCAAGCTCGGGCTTTATTGACCACATACAAACAAGACACTTTCCTGTGTGTGTGTGTGTGTGTGTGTACATATAGAAAGCAGAGTTCACCAGACCAGTGTTTACCCAGTCCTGATGTAACACCTTTGCCCCAGACATCAATGCTCCTACTGTCACAGTGGAGCAAACTGAAGAAGGACCTCTGCCTATGTATTCAGACCAGTCAAAACACTGTTTACATTTATCAACATTGCAGTGAATGTGTTGAATGTGACGCATTCATTTTTAGAATTTGCTAAATGGTATTTATACTTCGGGCTGATTGGATTCTGATTGGCTGACGAACATTCAAAGGTCTTCAGTTATTTTCCGAATAAGGCATGGCTGAAGTAGTTCCAAGCAAGCAAACACTCTAGAATACACAAGACATGATGTCAGTCGTATGCGTTTGAATGGGGAAAAGTGTAAGCCTGGCCTTGTAGTACAGGAGCCAATCAGCATTCGTTATATGGCGAATAAAGCCCACCTTCTAGTACATGAGCCAATCAGCGATCGCTATAGAATGACAATTCTCTGGGGGAGGGACATGGACTAGACGTGAGTTTCCGCAGATTTTGTGTGATACAAACATTTAGAAGTGAAACTAAGGCCCAATCCCAATTCTACCCCTCGTTTTGCGCGTTCACGTCAAGGGGTAGTGGTTTCCCAATTCTCTTTAGCTTGAAGTCATAGGGCTAAGGGCAAGGGGTATACACCCCTTAGAAAAAAAAAGATTTTTCAGGACCACACTTAAAACGGAGGGATAAGAAAATGTCCCGGAATACACCTGTCACAGCAGCAGGATAGCTGAACCCGGAAGTAAGGAGATCCACAAATTAGTATTTTTTTGTCATTATTACAAATTTTTATGACAAACAAACATATGTTTTAATATATTCATAACCGCATTCATGTTTTACCGTCATGCTTTTTAAAAAGAACGCAAAAAAAAAACGCTATAATCCATAATCATAACTCATGTACAGCAGTCCCACAACATTGTGACACACGATGACACTCAAATACCCTGTCAGTAAGTGGCTGGGAATGAGCTTTTACAGTGTCTGCTATAATGTTAATGTTGTTTTTGTGTGTTTACATAGATAAATATGGCCACTGTGTAAATACACAGTATAGTTACGATCTTATTGCCACATTAGATCGTTATGATAACATAATAAATGCCTTCCTGAAGATGAATACCAAAAAATAACACAACTGGAATAACTACAGCAGTCGTGATCGTCTGATCTCATATGAAGCAAGATATCGCAATGACATATGATGACGTGTGCAGGTACTGTAATGCTGTCCCAATTAATAGGGGTAAGTTTTGAAGCCCTTCCCCTTAACCCTCGGTTGTAAGGGCCAAGGGGAAAGGGGTAGGGGTACAAAAATAGAATTGGGATTGTGCCTTAATAGACAGTCGTTGTTTCATTTCATTGGTTATTCCTAATATATAATGGAATCTTATGGCCCGTTTCCACTGTGGGGTACGGTACGGTACGGTACGGTACGGTTCGGTACGCTTTTAAGGCCGTTTCCACTGTCTAAAAGCGTACCGAACTGAACCGTACCTTACCCCTTTTTGGTCACCCTTTTGAAAGGGTACCAAACCCAGAAAGGGTGCCGTAAGGCAGAGCTAGATGCGCAGCTGAACGCCATTGGTTTACAGAGATACGTCATTTGCTCACGCAACAAGCAGAATGAAAACAAAGGACCCGCCATGTTTAATACACAGCCGAGAGACAATGCTTCGAAATAATATCAGCATATAATAACGAGCCATGGTCGACCCGAGCTCAAACAAACTTTGTCGTCGTCTTGAACAGCCACCGTGCCGAGAGAAGAGCAGATCCTTATGGGTTACGAGCCCATAAGGGCGAGCGCGTGAGGTTTCGCTTCTCTCTTGTGCTCGTGTGCGCGTCAATGTTTAAAATAACAAAGTTCTTAACCTGGACTATTATAAACTCGGAATGACGGAGTTACTCTCTAACGAGAGAATAATGACGGAAAGGCTGCATGTACTGGTGAAGATAAAAGACACAGATGAGAGGTTTGCACAGACGGGGCTCTATTTCGTATTGTTTTTGAACCTAAATGAGGCATACATGTCTGCTGTGTGTAGTTTTTCTGTAATTTGGTAACATCGGAGACTGTGTGGGGCTGTGTGTTCATATATGCTGCATTTATTTATTTATTTGATATAATCGCGGACCGTAGGCTATTTCACATCATTGATCTGCAGTTATAATCAGATCATGTTCAGTCAGTAATGACATTTTTACACCAATGTTTTTGTGTATGATAAAGCCTCTGTTTCGTGAGAAGTGCTTCTCGTATGATTTTTGAACGACCCATAAAGCTTTACTGTAGACATTTCCTCGAGCGAAAATGACGTCGACAAACTTTCTGTCGTACACCACGCCCACCAAAAGGGTACCCTTTTGCAGTGGAATTGCAAGCCTGATAAAGGTGACCCGTACCGTACCGTACTGTACCACTCAGTGGAAACGGGCCATTAATGTTGGCAAGTAGTTTTGGAGAATTTGATGTTTCCCTGTTCAAAGATTCAAAGATGGGCACCGAGTAAAATGGGACTTTGAGGCAAGTCTTGTCTGCATACTTTGAAATCACTACCCTGAATGATTTCAGTTATTTCACAGCCTACAACTGTCAAAAAATCATATCAAAACAGAAGACTTGTGGTGTGTCTCAATCTCTCTTGTTCAGTAGTCAGGGCACTGATAAGGGAGTCTGCATTTTTAAGGACTCTCTCAATCACATTTTTTTTTCAGTCTACTGAAATGTGTGCACCCTAAAAGGCCCACATTGCGGCGTAAAAATCAGGGTGCATAAATGCACACTATCGGTTCTTAAAGCAAGTGTGAAACATGAATCATGTGAACAATTTTTTTTTAATCTTTAGGGAGTTATTTATTTATTTATATTTAACAATAATGAACATAGCTAGACAGGTTGAGAGCATTTGAGCAAACATTTATAAGTGTTTAATGGTTTAATTGTTGCTGGTATATGAAGCAATTAGTTTATTTAGCTATAATGTACTTTTAAAAACTTCGTAACATTATTAAACGAGAAATATTAGTTCTGCCTTTGTTTATAAGTTACAGTTTTGATGTTACACAATGAGGACATTCTCAAGTTGCCATCAGTGTCCCAACATGTAGAGAACTAAGCTCTTTTATGCCTCATTCACACTAGCAGCGACTTTGTGGCTGCCTGTCGTTTTGGGGGGCAGCCTGCTGCAAACGCATGTCTACAGCACGGAGAATACAACCAACCTCTGAGGCCCCGTTTACAATAGTGTGTTTTAGTTTTAAAACCGCGTTTTAGCATGAAAACGATCCACGTCCACACTAGCGTTTCACCCAGCGTTTCTGAACATATCTCCGTCCACACTACTCCACCAAATACATATATTACGTGACCATTCGCACACTCTGGGCATGTGCGTTCAAGTATAAACAGGAAGCTTGTGTCTCGCTCTGTGTCAACAAACGCTAACCCAAAATCGGCGTCCTAAATAGGGCTTATGCCACTTGAAACAGGTGCGATTAGCGAGTACTCGAACAATAGCTTGCCTCTTGCGAATATATGCAGCTGTTATAGAGTTTAGTTGCAAATTAGTGCCTAAAACGGACAATAGTGCGGTCAACGACGCTCCCATTTCTGTGTCCAGCAGCCACGCCTCCGTTTTCAGAAGCCTCCGTTTTCCATCGTTTTAGAATGAAAATGGCCTCTCCAGCGTTTCCAAAATGCTCCGTTTTTGGGGCTCGAAAACTCCGGCGTAGTGTGGACAGATGGCGTAACCGTAGCAAAACTTGTGCGTTTAAAAACGAAAACGCACTAGTGTAAACGGGGCCTGAAAGAGGATCATGTGAGTTCTATTGGTGCTCCTATTGGCTGTCGCTTAAGTTGCTCTTCATTTGCATAAATTTGAAAGATTCTCAACTTTGTCGCATTGCTCGACCCACACCTACCTGGTCATTAGCGGTCGCTGTCGCTCACGTAGACTGAGGTTGCCAGAAGTTGCACACTCTTTGTTAAAATGGACGGTCCCTTACCGCTTTGCCACTGCGAGTCGCTCGTAGTGTGAATGAAGCTTAACTGTTCTTACCCATGCCCGAACTTGTGTACACAACCTACTGATCCATGACCTCTGGAACCAGGGAGCTGATCGAGACGCACCCTAGAAGCTGCATCTGAAATTGCAAACTAGAGTATGTGCTTAAATCTTAAATCACTTAAATCTGAATTTACTTCTCAATCGTTGGTAAAATATATTCTATAAAGGATGAACGATAAAGTTGTATGACTAATTCGAGCGTACTACATCTGTCAGGTTGTTATTATCGCATGACCCACCCTTTTCAGGTGTGTTGCTTCACTCTCATTCATAAATTCTCTCATGTGGCCTCATGGGAAAGTAAAGTGTCCATCGGATACGCACTTCAATGTCTCAACGGAAGTTGTAGGTCATCAGTGTACTACTTGCCTACTGTTTACGAATACTATGAATTCAGACACGCTGTGCGGCTTACATAATGTTTTCACATGTTATATAGAATGGAAAAATTGTTTTAATTTAAATTTTTTTTTTTTGGACCTTTTGATTTGATGACAAAAAACATGTTTTCTCGAAATACAACATCTGAAAAATGTCTTTAGATGTGGTAACAGTATTATAAATGGAAAATATTGAATCTGATCCATTGAATTCTAAGAAAGTTTAAAGCAATTTGTGCAAAAATTATTTAACTTGGTCTTTTTAGGGGGTTAAAGTATGGGCTTGTGTAAAATGTGAGAACTTTGTAACCTTTACCCAGGTTTCTCTCTCTCTGACTCCGTTAACTCGCTGCTTTGTCCCCTGGCCCCTGTGATATGAGCCCTCCTTCAAAGAGGAACTTAAATCCGGCCAGAGGTCAGCAGGTCGCTCAATAATCTCTCCTGATGATGTCCTGCTGACGGAAGCTCAGTCACTCATCCAGCCGTCCCTTTGCACACTCGCTCCCTCGGCCGTGAGGGAGAAATGGAGAGGCGATGTCCTCTTTCTGTCCTGACCAGCAGAATTCAGCCATTCATAATGGCTGCCTAGCTCTCTGTGGCCTCATTAGAGACCGTGTGTGTTATGCTAAGCTAAGCTACAGACAGTCTTTGTCAGGATCTGATGCAGATGTTGTTTAAACGTCGATGTTTTAAGGGAATTGTTCACCCAAAAATTAAATTGTCAAGATTTTTGGGCAAGTTACCAATTAATAGTGTTTTCTGGCTCTTCAGTGAATCGTCCTTCAATAGTGACATTTATATTAAACTGAACTGAATAGGTTTTAATTGATCTAGAACGACACCAGCATTCTACTCATTCATGTTCCCCTATCTGAAATAATGTTGTGGATTTTTTATTCTTTTTTCTTCATCTATGTTGAGCTGTTTGACCCAATTTACAGCGAAAAAAAAAAAAGCACTACAGAAATAAAGATGACTTGACTTGACTGATATGCTACTAAAGTTCAATTCTTTGATCAAGTAAAAAAAATAGTAATGTAAAATAACTGGTTAATGTTTAAATGTATTTTAAAATGTCATTTATTTTTCTAATAATAAGGCTGACAATTAGTACACGAGTATTCAGAATCCCATCATCCTTTCTGATTATTCTTCTATGTTGATATGTTTTGTTATCATTTTATAATTACTTATTAAAAATTTATTAGAACTTAATAAACCATGATGCATAAATGAACTGAGTATGCCATTGCAAATCATGTGTGATAAAGTGCATTAAAATGTATTGGGATTTTGTTATTGTAGCTGCTAACATAACCGCTTTATTCCCCTTTTTCTTTTTTGATTAAAAAAAGTACAAAAAATATGAATAAATAACACAATACATAATTTTCAAACTTTAAAACAGCAAATATTTTATTTTAAAAACTTTGGAAATCATACATAAATAAATAAAAACATAAATTACAATATTATAGTGTACAAATTATGATATTTTTGTTTCAATTCAACTTTTTTGACATTATATAAAGCTGAATCTTTGCAACCAACATACATCCTCTATTTCTTTAATTAAAAAAAAAAACATTAATACAACAAAACAATATTTATGATGATATTTTAAGAACAGTAAACATTACTTTTAAAAATATAAACATGTAGCCATGAGACTAATGTAGTGAATAACTGTATTTTTTACCCATTTATAAGCATTGAGATTACTGTAAACTCGTTTATTCATTTTCTTTTGGCTAAAGGCTGATCTATACTTGTGTCAAGCGCACGCATAAGCTCTAGCGCAGCCATGGCCACCGCCGATGCCGACACGCACCTCTCAAAAAATTTAACTACACATTGCAACGATGCACCAAGTGTTTACAAGTGTTGAATCCCGTGAAGGAGCTCTAGATGGAAATGTGATGACCTTATGATTGAAGTTGTTGCACGTCCGCCAGCTCCTGCCTCAGAATGAGCGAGTTTTAGCTACTTGAACATTAAGGTAGCGTTTATAAAAAAAACAAAGCATCAGTGAAGAAACACGACACAGGGGACATGCGGTTGTACAACAGCGTATTGCTTTATTCTTCATCATAACAAACATTCAGTAATAATTAACACTTCATGGACTATTGTAAGCCAACAAATAGTTTCATTCGGCAGCAAGCTAAATGGCTACCGCTACATGCTGCACGGAGCAAACACAATACAAACAATTATATCCATATTTACCTTGTTACAGAGGACAAGGCTGGAAGAACACGCTGGTCCAAATAAACTGGGTATTGATCCATTCTTTAACAACAACCGTGCAACAAATCCCGCGTTGTAAGCGTATAGATTGATGTAGCTCTCTTCAGAGAAATGATGCAAACACAGCACCATATTGGGGATATAATTCTCAGGTATTTTACCAAAAATAAACCTCAACCACTCCAGGTAGGGAAAAAAGGTTTACGGGTAGGGAAAATAACACAGCTTTTCCCTCGCACTTCAGAGCACAGCGTCTACAGGACATGATTTAACCGGAATACCGATGAGTTCAGTAAAGTTGAAAAAGTGCAGATTCGTGTTTTCCGGATCAATAACTCATGACCGAAACATTGTTCATACACAAATAGCACCTCTTTTCAACCGTCGCAATGTATACAATCACCTACAACCTTATTTTCCTAAAAATTAGCTTTCCTACGCCCTGGACGGATTATATTAAACTCTGTGCGCAGGCGGCAGAGACAGATCCTTAGGGACCGTCTACAAAGAGCAAAACGTGAAAACCAATACTTCAAAAGCTGTCAATAACTTCTCTCTAAATCTGTATACTGCCATCAAACAGTATAAAGATTTACTTAGATATTACTCAGATCACACGTCACTGCTGTGCCGCTGGTTATACTACAACACTTACTGCAATACAGTGCTTGTTGTCTTCCACTTTTCCTTCCTGTCTGTGGGCGGGGCCGGGCAGTTAAATTTTCCCGGGGTCTGCGCGCGCAACTAGTATGTTTCGCGTTGAAGTCAAGCCGAAACGGCTAAAGACTCGTTCTAATAACGATTCATTTAAACAACAATGAGTCGACTCTTTTATAGATGAATCAATCGTTTTAAACACTTTGCACTTTCAGATTTAAGCCTTAGCTGGACATTTCACTTTACTTAGAGCTGTGTAACACACTGCATGGAAGGTCATTTTCAAAAATCCATAATATGGGCTCTTTAAGACAAGCACCGTGGGTCATGCCGATCACTCGACGCTGAAGTATAAACCAGGCTTTAGTCCCTTTATTCATCAGGGGTGGCCACAGTGGAATGAACCGCCAACTTATAAGCATATGTTTTACACAGCGGATGCCCTTCCAGCTGCAACCTGTACTGGGAAACACTGATTCACCTAAAATGCATGTCTGTGAACTGTGGGGGAAACTGGAGCGCCCAGAGGAAATCCATGCGAGCATGAGGAAAACATGCAAACTCTACACAGAAATGACAATTGACCCAGCTGGGAGTTGAACCAGTGACCTTCTTGTGAGGCGAAAGTGCTAACCACTAAGCCACAGTGTCGCCCATTATTGTAAACTTTTTGTATTAATTTTTAAAAACTCAAGAACAATTGTTTCTAAGCAATGTTTACTGTCTTTACCAGACAGTCAGTAGTGAATGCCATCTATGTACTTTTGACTATTGTGAAGACAACTCGTCCAGGATATTCTCCGTATTCCAATGGCAAATATTAGTTATTTTTGAAAGCAAAGTGGAAACACACAGTGCTGGCGAAGTTGAGCACAACTGTGAGAAGCATTCATCGCTGCACCTCGAGCTCTGCTGCGTTATAAATAACTGCAGCACAATAAACAGGGCTCTGATAATTGGGCCATCAATCATGTCAAGCGCTTGGGTGGGTCTAAGCCCAGTGGCCTGAGCTCGCTAACCTCCCCTCTCCACCTACTACCACCTCCTCCTCCTCCACCGCTCTCTGGTTTCATGAGCAGTGATAACAGCTGGAGAGGAAATCAGGAAGTGAGCTTCTATAGAGGACTGTCTCCTTTAGTGTCATGGAGTGATTCCTGTGTGGTCATGGCTCAATGTGATTTGAGTGCCAGAATCCCCACCTCCGCTCTCCATGTCTATTGGCTATAAAGCAAAGGCCTGGTACCAGGGTTGTAGACCTCGCTCTTTGTCTGTTTGTCATTGCCCCAGTCTGTCTTTTCAGTACTTAGTCTGGAAGTAGTGCTCCAGAAAGAAGGTTGCAGGCGTCTGGCTGATGATGTTTGAAGCTCTGGAGGGTGTTTGTGGGGGTCTCTTGAGGGGACGTCTATGCTGTCTATGCTTTTGTCTGCATCTCTGGCCCCATAATCTACAATAATGCTTCTCAGCTGGTGGCCCCCCGAGCGATCTGTAATGGCCCTGAACGGCGATGATGTGTTTTCTGTGGGAGTGTGGGGATACTGTTGCCATAGGTGTTAGTTTGTTGGTGTGAAAGTGCAGTCGGTCTCATTAATCTGCACTGGTTAGTGATCTTAACTGGTCATTTATTGACATTGTTAAAGCCGAGATGAATGTAGTGGTGCAACACTATATGTTAATGAATACTGTTAAAGCTTTGTTTACATTAGCACGATTTCAGGTCATTATAATCGCAGGATAATGGACCTTTGTTGCATGGATGAAAATGGCATAGTCTGTCGCATTAAAAATAGATATCTTACCATCAGTTGTTAAACTTGGCTTGCTTAAAGAAACACTTCACTTTTTTGGAAATATGCTCATTTTACTAGACTCAAACCAGTGAGTTTTACCATTGTTTTTTTTGTTTTTTTTAATCTATTCAATCAGGCCATACTCACACTAGGTTCAGTTGCCTGGAACTGTGCTGCAGCATAATTGTTCCCCTTCCTTTTTCCCCCAACGGCCCGCACTCACACTGCATTTTGCAGTCAAATAATTTGCCAAACAGATTAACAACTTTTGTCGCTCAGAAATGATCATAAGTCATCATGCTGCATGTACTAGGAGGTTTACTGAAGGTGCAGCTGTCGTGCAGCGAGGGGTTTGTATCCTTAATAAACTACGACAGTTAATAGTGACTTTGCGTCATTAGTTTCAGCCTCAGGAGCACTTTGCAATCACACTACAAGCGTACCGCTCCAATGCCTGACCGAACCACGCTCTGGCACACCTCTTTCAACCAAAAGTGTCCTGGCCAAATTCCTTCCATCGGCCCTTAACCATCACAGCCTCCCAATCATCCCCATCCATCGAATTGGCTCTATCACTCACTCTCATTCCCCCTATAGCAGGTGTGTGGTGAGCACACTGGCACCGTTATCCTGTGGCTGCCGTCGCATCATCCAAGCAGATGCTACACACTGGTGGTGGTTTAAAGTGACCCCCCTCCCATGATTTTGTGCTTTGGGTGTATTGCCATACACGATAAATGCGATGTATATAAACACACATTACAACCAAGCCGACTGAACCGCACCTAGGCTCAACTCGGAGCACTCACACTTGTCAACGAACCGGAAAACGTGTCTAAGCACGTTTCACATGGCATAGTTTGAGTGCACCCTTAGCTTAGCTTTTAGTATAGATGATTGAATTGGATTAGACCATTAGCTTCTCAATCAAAATACAAAAAAAAGATTTTTTTTTCTATTTAAAGCTTGACTCTTCTGTAGTTACATTGTGTACCAAGACCAACGGAAAATGAAAAGTTGTTATTTTCTAGGCTGATGTGATTAGGAACTACTTTCTGGCATAATAGTCAAGAAACTTTGCTGCTGTACCTTGGCTGCAGCAGGCACACTGACATTGCACAGTGCCTGATAATAATCCCCAGGAAGTTAACTAGGTAACCGCTGCATAATATTGAGTAAAATCAACTCTTTTTGGAATTTTTGTGATTGAGATGCCAGTAGTTTGATCCAATTCAATTATTTATGCTGCGCAAAACTAATATAACTCCTGTCAGACCTAGCGATTGGCTGCATGGACTCAGAAATGGACTCATCTGTTTAACTCTAGATGACTTGTAAAATGAGACTATTTGTCATACACCAAATCTTGCCGTGCAATAGTAAATGTGACTGCACCTTCATTTTTCAATTTTTGATGCACAGGCTGGCACCCTGAACAAAAGTCAGGTGATGTATTGTATACATATGGATTTCACTATTATTGTTACTCTTGGCTGCTTTTTGACTGTCCTCCCATTTTCCTGGTACTTTCCCACTGAGCAAAGGGAAGCCAGTCAGTCTCATTTGTGTTTGTGTGTGCTCGATGTGCAGAGAGAACATTGCTTGAGCAGACACTCAAGAGTGATGCAATGGTAGGGCTCTGACCCAGACTGACTACAAAAACACATTCTCTCTGTTCCAAAACACCGGAGAGTTGACTACTGCATTGAGTCTGCAGAGATGGCAGCATTGCAGACCTTAAGTTTGTTCTAGAAGGTTGGCAACTTAATTATCCTTTCTAAAGCTTTATGTATGTCTCAGCCATCTGCGCTCCATGACGGTCCATGCGCTGTCCTTGTTAGTCAATTTTCATCGTCAGAAAGTCCGTAGATATCTGCTCACGCTGTTCACATGCAGTCAGTTTTAGTGTCCACACAGACTGTCATGGAGACAACAGTGGAGGCACAAGGTGAATGTTCAACCCAAACAAGTCTAATGGGGTTGAATTCGTCCTTTCATGCTGATCTCTGGCTTCGTAAACTTTGAAAGCTACACAGACATGGCTGTGACAAGCTCCGCAAAAAATCACATGCAACACGATCCTGCAATATTCAGAGGCATTACATCATTGCATACTTTCTTATAGGGTTGGCACGATACTGCAATCTGGTATCAATCAATACTGAAATTTTCTCGCTAACATTTGATCGCTGTTGAGCATTTCCTAAACACCGCCGATTTGTTGTTGTGTTCATGTTTCATGCTTAACAGAAATGACAGTGATTGATTGGCTGCGAAGGTCACCACAGATACAGGGACACTGGAGGGTTTTAAAGCCGTGATTCATCAGAGGATCATTCATATTTCAGCTTACAACAAACCAGCTGATCGACGTGACTTTGAAACGCTCCAGTATCCATGTATCTGTGTTGACTCGGTAAACAGCGGTGAGTTCAGTGAACTGATGATCTTCACGGAGGAACATGCTCAACAGCGCTCAAATGTTAGTGGGAAATTGACTATTTTAAAATGTATAATAAAGGGAACTCAGATCAACTGTATGTTGTTGTGGTTATTTGGTAGTCACATTGAAAAAATGAAAGCTTAAATCTTCTGTTTATTCACCAACCGCTATCCGCTTGTTAAGAGTCAGGTCACGCGAAGGGGCTTCCGGGTCCAATCGCTCTATCAGACTGTATGGGGAGCCTCATCAAATGGTAATAATAAACGTTTACAAAGCGATGTAATACTTTTGAAAATCACGATTGCAATACAGTATATCCATGCCTAATATCCAATGGCCAGAAAATGAAAGTGTGTACACCATGATTTTATATGAAATTCACTTTAATGTGTGATAAGACTAAAAAGTGGTTATAAACAAACATTTTCTCAATTCAAACGAGTAGCGGCTTGGTCCCGGAAACAGTATTCCATACGTAACTGATATGCAGGGCCAGACGGAATCTGCAGACATTTTTTGCTATTTCTGCGGAGTATTTTGTTAAAAATCTGCGGATTTATGCGGAATGATTTTGGGAGTATCATAACTAAAACCTTAATATATGAAATAAAAAGTAATAACTTTTTAACTTTTATTTAATGTTTACAATTAAAATCCAATTAGATCTACTTTATTTGGTAAAAAAGTAGGTCTCTCATATAAAATCTCTACTAAAAGATAGAAAATATTACTTTACAAACTGTATTGTAAATAAATCATATGAATATTTTCATATTAGTCAATATTATTACTGAAATTAATTTGATAACTGAATAAATATAAATGTACACACATTTACACATGTAAATAAACAGAATCAATGATTCCGTGCGCAGATTCCGTGTGGGCCTACTGATATGTCACCACTTAACAAGCGGATAGGGATTTCCTGAGTTTCATTGAGGTACATTTGAAAGTTCCAAGAGCACTCTATCTCTCTGTGGAGAAGATTTACTATCGATCACACAACTGTGCTTCCTTAAATCGCATGTACAATTTAATGTCCTTTTATCATGCAGCTCTAATTTGCAGTGTTAATGTTATCATAAATTTATATTCTAGAGAACCTGTCAAATAAGTCTTCTGGGTTTTGAACTCACAGCTTTAGCATTCTTTTAGTTTTAGCTTAGCAACATGCTAACTGTGTGAGTCTACGTTGCCTCTTATGTGTGCATATAAAGTAAACTATACTTTGGACTTAAGATGGTAGTCATCTTGGTAGATTGAAACAAAGTTAATATTCTATCTTAAATTGATAATTCATCCAAAAATGAGGATTCTGTTAGCGTTTACTCACCCTTTACTTGCATCAACTGGTTTGAGTTTGTCTCTTCTGTGTACCACAAAAGAGGATATTTTGATGAAAGCCAGAAACCTGTACCAGTTACTAGATTTACCTACTATGGGATTTGCAGGTTTTCAGCATTCTTCAAAATATCTTCTGTGTTCAACTCATAACTCTTAAAGATTCATAACCACTTGAAGGTGAGTCGACATTCATATTTGGGTCGATTATGCCTTAAAATTCAGCATCGTTTTTATTTATTTTTTTATGATCTGAAAGCAGCATGTCGTAACCAAACTGTCATTTGTGTTGGATACAGTTGATCGCATCTGCTACTGAATTAAACATAAGCGTCAGTGTTTTGCATGGAAAAGGCACGGTGTGTGCAGAACTCTTACGGCTAATAAAGCCCACCTGTGTGAGTGCGCCTGCGTCTGCCCTCGCTGAAACCCAAGAGGAGATCTTCGTACTCCACATCCTGTGCTCCAATTAAAATTAACTCACACTGCCTCTCCGTCCCTCGCTCCCCCCGTGTCTCTGTCATAGTTTCCAGCAGCAATAGGAGGGGGAGGATCGGGGTGACATAAAGTGTAACAGGACCACAGCGATCCACTCAGCCAATGGAGTTCTGAGGGATTGCTTCCGCGCTCGTTTTTTTCCTCCTTCTTTTCCTCTTCTGTGGCCTTTTGTTTTTGTTTGACAGTCATTCGGCCCTCCCCTGTGACCCTCCTTAAGAGGCCCCCTGTTCCTCGTCTGCTGCAGCCTGGGCCGTTTTCCTGGAGTGTGTGTGTGTGGGTTGGGGGTAGGGTGGCTTACTGGTAGGTGGGTGGGAGAGGGGGCAGTTTTTGGCAGCTCCTTTGATCAGTAAAGCATAAACAAGAGGGAGCTTAGAGAAGAGGGGGTGGTGAAGTGCTGAGTCAGTCTCTCTCTTTCTCTCTCTCCTCTTTTTGTTATTCTTGCTCCCTCCCTCTCTCATAAGGCAGCGATGGTGGAATAGTGACTAATTGGTGGCCAAGAGAAAGTGATGGAAGGGGAAAATGCTCACAGGGGTGTTTATGATGGGAAAGGGTCTTGCTGATTTAGTACTCCAAATAAAAACGGAAAGTTGCAGAATTCACCAAGTGAAATTCTCTCAATAGTTTTTTTTTTATTTCCCCCCTCTCTGCGGTCTTTCTTCCAGTAGAGCAGTGGTCAGCCATTTATCTGTCTAGGCTAGTGACCAAACAAAATAAGCTTTCAAAGACTGATGACAATGTACAGTTAAATTACAAATGATTAGCCCTTTTTTCGAATTATTTTCTAAGCGTTGTTTAATGTAGATATTTTTAAACATAATAGTTTTAAAACTGATGTCTAATAACTACTCATCTTTGTGTATATATATATTAATTTTTATATTTATTTATTTATTTATGTTTTTATGTTTATTTATATTTATTTATTTTTGTTTATTCGTTTTTATTCATTTTTATTTTTTTAATTTATTTATTTTATTATTATTTTATTATTAATATTTATTTAATTTAATTTTTGTAATTATTTTAAACTTTTTTCTTTATAGTTATTTTTCTTTTTAATTATTTGCATTTTATTGAATTGAATTGATTTATTCAATCAATTATTTTATTTATTTATTTTTTTAATGAAAACTGTGATTGTTTATGTCAAACTAAATAAAATAAGACTTTCTCCAAAATATAAAAATAGAATATTCTATTTTGTTTAAATAAAAATAGATTAAAGAATAAAAACTACATCAAGGCTAATAATTTTGCCTTCAACTGTAAAGAATTCAGGGTAGTCAATGGTAAGTTTCATGTATAATTACATTAAATGCATCCTTCACCCCAAACAAATGAACCTTCTGTGTCATTATGAACTGTCCTCTACCACTTTTCCCAAACCTATACACATATTTATGTATAAAAAAGAAATTCTGAAAATTTGGTAAGCGATCAGTAACCATTCACTCCTGTGGTATGTTTTTTGCTACAATAAATGTCAAATCTTTTGTTATCGATATGTTTTGGATTTTCTAGCAGGAAAAAAATAAAACTGATTCCAATGATTTTTTTTAAGACCAAAATTGTGTAAGCACAATTCATAATATATACATTTAATATTGGTTAGGGTTTGTTTTTGTGTTTTTTTCCCTCTCCATATGTTAATGTAAGTATCTGCATATTCAGAAACACACCCAAGCAGTCAGCAACACTTGTTTACTGGCCAGTGAAACGTGTTTATCATCTATTTCCAATAATCTTTAACTAGATTTATTGGTCACTAGTCAAGATGCTCCCATTTTCAGTGACAAACCCGTCCTAAATATGCAAAGAGAGCAGAGCTTTGGGGAAAAAAGTGGGACAAGTGAATAGCATTTAGGGTTTTGGGTCGTAGCTTGGTCTGAGCTTTTGTCCAGCAGGTGAAAGCTTTGTAAAACTGGCGCCAGATTGTTAAAGAGCCTGACACTTCAGTGTGTTAGAACAGGCAGTGAGAGAAAGAAACCTCCTGGGAGGAGACCCATGACTGACCCTGCCTGAATGTACAGAAAGAGAGAGAGAGAGAGAGAGATAGAGAGAGAGAGAAGGGGGGGCTTTTCCTGCATTAACGCTACATCTCAATCGAACAACAAGTTCCGACAAAGCCATCATTAGAAATGCCTCTACACCAAGTGTTTCAGCCTATTTTCACAGTAAAATAGATAGTGTTCTTTAGCCTTTCCCAACTTTCCGCAAGTTACGCAATTTTGCCTTTTCAGTAGTCTTTTCTTGGAGCAAAATATTAAGTTAAGCGCATAATCCTGTACTTTCGTAGACCTGACAGAACGTGCGTTGCCTCTGAGCTCAGTTCTTTTGAACTGCTTACTCCATCCAGAACAGTGCTCGTAAATTGTGTGTGTGTGTGCCTTCAGGACACAAAAAGCATTTCTTGGAAGACTTCATTTGTTTAAAAGAAAGTCTAGGAAGTTGTGAGATTAGATTGTGATAATGCACTAGAAAACATGTGATGCTGGTTTGTGAAGGTGAATAGTTGGGTTCTTTAAAATGGAGATAGATAGATAGATAGATAGATAGAT
>CAIGQQ010037524.1:0-19064 GCA_903798035.1 Danio albolineatus | reverse complement strand
GTAAATGTAGTAAACTAGAAAGAATCTTGAACCAAAAAGTAAAAAAACTTTACTAACAAAAGCTGCAACACAGGATAATTGATTGGGCTTTCTAAACTTGAGGCGCTGGTATACTGCAAACTAACCGGCTGGAGCTCCACCTTCTTTGATGTGCGGTGTCTTCCCAGTGATTTGTTTCTCATTCAGAGAGTCAGACAGAGAACATCATCCAAAACAACACTAGCTACATGAATACACTAGAGAGTAGAGTGCAGATGTATCCGCACCTGTACAATCACTTGCAAAGAGTTTTAAAGATTTAAAATTTTAAGATTTGCACACATCTCAGGGTATTTTGGCCCACTCCTCTTTGCAGATCCTCTCCAGGTCATTAACGTTTCGTGGCTGATGTTTGGCAACTCAAACCTTCAGCCCCCTCAACAGATTTTCTATGGGATTAAGGTCTGGAGACTGACTCGGCCACTCCATGACCCTAATATGCTTCTTCTTGAGCCAATCCTTTGTTGCCTTGACCATGTGTTTTGGATCATTGTCATGCTGGAGTACCCAAACGCAACCTATTTTCAATGCCCAGACAGGGGGAAGGAGGTTCTCATCCAACATTTGATGGTACATGGCCCCATCCATCCTCCCTTTGATGCGGTGCAATTGTCCTGTCCCCTTGGCAGAAAAACACCCCCAAAGCATAATGTTTCCACCTCCATGTTTGACGGTGGGGATGGTGTTTTTGGAGTCATAGGCAGCGTTCCTCCTCCAAACACGGCGAGTTGAGTTGATGCCAAAGAGCTCGAATCTGGTCTCATTTAACCACAACACTTTCACCCAGTCCTCCTCTGAATCAGTCAGATGTTCAGTGGCAAACTTCAAACGGGCTTTTAGATGGGCTTTCTTGAGCAGGGGGGGCTTGCGGGCACAGCAGGATTTCAGTCCTTTACGGCGACTATGGTCCCAGCTGCCTTGAGATCATTGACAAGTTCCTCTTGAGTAGTTCTGGGCTGATTCCTCACCGTTCTCATTATCATTGAAACTCCACGAGGTGAGATCTTGCATGGAGCTCCAGACCGAGGGAGATTGGCAGTTAATTTAGGTTTCTTCCATTTGCAAATAATTGCACCAACTGTTGTCACCTTCTCACCTAGCTGCTTGGCAATGGTCTTGTAGCCCATTCCAGCCTTGTGTAGGTTCACAATCTTGTATCTGAGATCCTTGGAAAGCTCTTTGGTCTTCTGGATTGATTGATTGCTTCTGTGGACCAATCTCTTTTATACAGGTAATGAGCTGAGAGGGCATTTTTCTGGATTTTATTGTTATTGTTGTGTCTCTCGCTGTTCAAATAAACCTACTATTGAAATTATAGACTTTGTTAGTGGGCAAACTCACAAAATCAGCTGGGGTTCAAATATTTTTTTTTCTCTCACTGTATACTCTTTCACACCAGAGTGGATTTTCATGTGTTCATTAAGGTTTGCTGACCAGTTGAAACTCTTCCCACACTGAGTTCATGTGAATGTTTTCTCTCCAGTGTGGGTCTTCATGTGCTTATTTATGTCTGAGGAGTTGCTGAAACTCATCCCACACCGAAGCTGCGGTCACACTAGAGTTTGAGCATGCGCAATTCTGTTGTACAATGCTGCAAAAAGGGGCGGGATTAAACAAGATGATTAGACATATAAAGTGAGCGATTAGTCCATATTTTAAATTTCTGTCCAAAGAGGTCATGTTTTAATCTTCGATTGGTCTCACAGTCAGGTGATGCGATTTCACAGGTCAGAGTTCACCAAGCTTGAACTTCGCAATGCAATGAACTGCAAAACTTGCGTTTCCGGTCTGACGCATTCACGTGTTTATGAGTGGAAGTCTATGGGGAGAAAGGTCCAGTATGACCACATCCTAAGTGCAAGTGATTGTTTTCTCTCTAGTGTGAATCCTCATGTGTAGATTAAGGGACGATGATTGGTTGAAACTCTTCCCACACTGAGTGCACGTGAATGGTTTCTCTCCAGTGTGGATCCTCATGTGAAGATTGAGGGATGATGAGTGGCGGAAACTCTTCCCACACTGAGTGCATGTGAATGGTTTCTCTCCACTGTGGATCCTCATGTGTTTATTAAGGGATGATGATTGGCTGAATCTCTTCCCACACTGAGTGCATGTGAATGGTTTCTCTCCAGTGTGGATCCTCATGTGTTGATTAAGGAATGATGTGCAGCTGAAACTCTTCCCACACTGGGTGCATGTGAATGGTTTCTCTCCAGTGTGGATCCTCATGTGAAGATTAAGGTGTGATGATTGACTGAAACTCTTCCCACACTGAGTGCATGTGAATGGTTTCTCTCCACTGTGGATCCTAATGTGAAGATTAAGGTGTGATGATTGGTTGAAACTCTTCCCACACTGAGTGCATGTGAATGGTTTCTCTCCAGTGTGGATCCTCATGTGAATTTTAAGACTGCCTTGTCTTTCAAAAATCTTTCCACACTGAGTGCAGGTGAAACGATTTTCATCTCTCCTTTTCAAAATACCATCAGTCTGTAAATGAGTTTTTTCCTCAATTTTGACATGATGTTCCTCCTCTTTACTCCCCTCATTCTCTTCAATTAGGTCTGAAATAAATAAAACATTACTTTTCATTAAGTCTTAAAAACTCTCATCAAAAGCTGAAAAATGAAAAGACACTGGAAAAATCTAAATTTCATCATCAAAATTTTGATGCACATTAAATGTAAAATAAATCAGATCATATTTTGTTTGGTCCATTAACATGTACACATTTAAGCAGATTCAATGCAATTCATCTTTATTTATCTAGTGCTTTTACAATGTAAATTGTGTCAAAGACACTTAAAGCAGCTATAGTAAATTGAAATGGTGTCAGTCCAGTTTTCAGAGTTTCTTACATAATTGATCATAAAAGTCATTTTGGTCATATTGATAAGACACAGATTTGAAAGCTGTAAATGAGCTATTTTTATTCGTATATATTCATAAACAAAATGTTTTTCTAAAATTTGTAAAGTAGACAGGGAATACGTGTTCATTCTACGCCTGACTGATAAACGCATTAAAAAAAAGGTTCTAGGGTAACAGCAGAACAAACAGCTGAATATTTGCCTCGCAGACATGAGACATTGTACAGCATCTGCATAAAGGCTGGAATGTGCACCTTCCCCTTGCGTGTTGTTGGGTCATTTTCATCCATTCTGGGGTGATTTTGAGGCTTCATGTAGCCAAAACTTTTCTCTGTGTTTCAGCAAACGGACTGATATTTGGGGACATCTTATTTTCACATATTCTGGGAAAACACTTTGAAATAATAATAATAAAAAATAAAAAAAACTCAATACACTCTGGGCATATTTACTCCCTTTTCATTATATGCATTATATTTCTATTATAACAACTTCTCTTGTAGGGGTCCAAGCTACTTTAAAAGACCGATCAGGGATTAATTAGCTCATTTTAATTAATCAGATCTTGAAGATTTGTATCATTGATTCGGCTCGATTGAGTCATATTGAATCAGATTAAAAGATTCACACTTTATCTACTATTTGTCCAGCAAATAGAAGACATCGTATTTTACCAATCTTGTTTAAATTATTTACGTGGCCAACGATAATAACATAACACAGTATTGGGTTACTTTTAGCAAAGTAACAAAATCTACAGCTCGAGGCAATGATTTAGAAGCACATAACAAGGAACACAGTTCTTACAGAAGAAGAACAAAGATTTATTGAGCTACACTACGATACATGAAACTAACTACGTAATAAGCAAACAACAAACAAACGCACACACACATTCACACATACACACAGAGGCAGTTCAAAGCCAGATTTGGGATTTTTACTATTGATCCTCAGTTACAGTGCAAAAACGTTTCTGCCTTTTTATATGGAGCATAGTGTGTGTGTGTGTGTGTGTGTGTATGAGTGAGTGACAGAGTGCATTAATGTGTGTATATATATACATTAGCACCTGTCACAAAAAGAGACCAATAAAAACATCAGTAATGCACTTGCAAACACACACGCACACACACATCTAGATGATTATAATTGAATCATTGTAAATATACAGATTATTAGTTTTTTATTAGTTTTATCCTACAATGTTGATTGTTAAATGTACAGTGTTTTCTGATCTACTATTATTTTTATTGATATAAATGAATAATATGATATATATGAATGATATATTGAATAATAATAATAATATATATGCATGATATGACATACTGAATAATGATGATAATAATAATAATAATAATAATAATAAAGATATATTGGATAATAATATATTATTATTATTATCACTGGGCGCCACGGTGGCCGAGTGGTTAGCACGTTCGCCTCACAGCAAGAAGGTCGCTGGTTCGATCCCCGGCTGGGCCAGTTGGCATTTCTGTGTGGAGTTTGCATCTTCTCCCCGTGGTTGCGTGGGTTTCCTCCGGGTGCTGTGGTTTCCCCCACAGTCCAAAGACATGCGGTACAGGTGAATTGGGTAAGCTAAATTGTCCATAGTGTATGTGTGTGAGTGAGAATGTATGAATGTGTTTCCCAGAGATGGGTTGTGGCTGGAAGGGCATCCGCTGCGTAAAACAAATGCTGGATGAGTTGGCGGTTCATTCCGCTGTGGCGACCCCGGATTAATAAAGGGACTAAGCCGAAAAGAAAATGAATGAATGATTATTATCACTATTATTATTATTATATGTATACATCTTTTTTTTATGTAAACTTTATAACTGCTTTGGCAATATATTTGTAACATTTGTCATGCCAATAAAGCAATTATTGAATTTAATTAAATTGAGGGAGAGAGAGAGAAGCTGGATTTACACTTTCGGCTGGCGCCGCATCGCGCACCTCCGCTGACTGCACGCACACCTCGCGAAAACAGACGAGGCTTTTATACTTGCCACATTCGCCACTGTGATGTTCTTTAAAATGACAGGGGTCGGTCAAAATAAACCCACTGTAAAGTCAGACGCATAAACAGAAGTAGAAAGTTTCTGGAACAACGTCAAATCATTAATATCGTTCAATGTTTTTAAACAAATTATTTTTTATTGTTTTTATAAATAATTTAAAGATTATAAGGATTTTTATAACCATTCAGGATTTTTTTTTTTTAGCAAACTTTGATGCATCACTTGCTTTTGTTCATATCTCGGGCAGTTCTACCTATCATAACTTATTAAAATATTAATGACAGCAGAATATGAGTTGCTCTACAAATATATTTTTATTATGGCAAGAAGAAAAGCAAAAAAATTAACAAAAACTAATAAAAAAGTACACTTACTAAAAAATACATATGTTTCTTTGGATTTAGCCCGCCCCACAATTCACTCATTACTGTCTGGCTAGTTTCTCTCCTCTGCTTATGTTAAAAAGGCAATAATGATCCAACATTCCTGACCATTATCACCAATATAGCCTAGAAAAACAGGGCATCAGTATATTGTAAACTGATTGGTTCAAATATTCCTTAACAGTTATCTGTGTGTTTTGTTTTTACTGGAGTTTCACTTTACTGACGCATTTCTAAAAGCTGGCCTCTGCTGATGAAACTGCAAACTGTCTAAAGTAAACTTTCTTTTAATTGAATCTCTGACTCCTGCTCGTCTTCATCTGATAGACTGGTCATTTTTGGGTTAAAACTGCTGGTCCCCCTACAAAGTGTATTATTAGTTTATGCACACACACTATAATAGGGCTGTAACGATACACCAAACCCACGATTCGGTTCGTATCACGATTTTTGACCCACGATTCGATTCGTATCACGATTTTTTTTCGTGAGGGGTGGGAATTTTTTTTTTTAACAATATTTTTTATCAATTCATTTGACAAATCTTTATAAACTGAACACCAAAGAACAAGATTAACCATGCAAATTATTAACTATATAAATAGCCAAATATAAAATAAATAAATAGACAAAGCTATAACACTTCTGTTTTTTTGTAACGAAATACTGTTGAAAAACAAACAGAACTAAACTCCATTGTGGAGATGATTCGAGCATGTTGAAAATTATTTTTCAATCAAGTTCTCTTACATTCAAGAGATGTAAACTTTGCCTGACAAATGTGGCAGCATGTGGAGGAAACAACTAATTTATACAAAGCGCACAAGAATGAGGCTGCCAAAATGGGCAATGCAGTAAAAAAATTGACGCAGAAGTCAGACGAACAGATGCAGCCATCAATTAGTGATGCACAAAATATAGGAGGGACAATGTAAGGTAGAACAAATGCACTGATGCAGTAACCAAGAATCTCTGCGAAAAAAATAGTGTCTTTCAATACTTTTTTTTTTTCTTTCGGAGACCTCGTAACCACACCCGACAGCTATAATGAATTGTCCGGACGTACATATTTCTCCAAAACAGCTATTCTACGAGCCTACAAACGTATCCGTGGTGAGCTGCAACAGCCCAATTCCACCACAGTCGAGTATTTTTCACTTACAACAGATGTGGTCGAGTACAAAAATGACACTTTACATGTCGCTAACTTTCCATTTCATTGACACGGAATGGACACTGGCGTCAAAATGCCTCCAATCTGAACCTAGCTGTGCCCAACACAATTGAGAAGATGGAGAAAGCCCGCACGGATCGTGCCCTTTCTGCTGTGAACTATCAGACCCTGCGTCCATTACAATGGACTTCTTTGGAACATAATTCAGGTCTGAAGGGGTTAAATTCTTATTTTCCCCGGAGCGGAACAAATTTTCACCGCACAGTTGGACAGGCACAAACAAAAATATAATTCATACATTTTTCTTGGAAAAAAATAACTTTTTGAAACGAATTTCGTTAGGTATAAATTTTATCTGAATTGTGATGTGTTTTTTGTTGGTCAGTTAACTACTAGATAAAAAAGAATAATGAATAACCTTTGCGGTGATGCGCTTCAAAACAAGCGCGCTAAATATGCTTCAGCGACAAAACACAAGTTGCCGTGAGATTGTGTTGGTTCGGTAGGCCTAAATAAAATAGCCTAAATAAAATGAAAGTTAAATATTCATAGTTTCAGAGAACCCCATATTAAAGTCGGAACATCTGGTGAACGCCCGTATCCCTCTCTGTGCAGCCAGATTAACAGTGTGAGCAAAGCATCTTATATGCGGTAAAACAACCGGCCGCTTCGACAACATTGGCAATGTTTCGTTGTCTGTTGTCACGGGAACTTTTGATATGCTGATCTTCCAATCTATCACAGCCTCTTTACGTATTCTGTGTGTACTTTACGTATCATCTGTATGTTGGTTGTGTTGCCTGTCACTAAAGCACTTACGGCATATTGTGTGGGTCTTGTCGATCCAACGCTATCTCACGGCCAATTGCCATCCTTTATCTCCACTGGGTAGCTGAAATGTTGCTATACTGCTGACTTATATGAAGAGGGAGGGTCCGCAATCTCTGGGTTAGTTGCCATGTTTCCTCACGTTCTTCTTCAACTAGCTCAACTTTTGCAGGAAGGCGTTACATGATTGAAAAGTTAGTCACGTGTGTGTCGCGATTCTTCCTTATCAAATCGCGACACAGGATCGTGGATCTTAGTGTCGCGATTTCGGTTTCATATCGCGTATCGTTACAGCCCTACACTATAATCTGCTGTTTTACTTCACTGAACTCCATATAAAGGACAGAAACTTTTGAACAGGCCTATCTAAAGGGTTACTGCAGCCAAATGATGATCAACAGTAAAAAAGACACATTTTACCTCTTCCCAACAGGGAAAACACCAACAATCTAGAATGCATGATTATTTGGTGTCATGGCTTTGCGGTTAAAAAATGTTGTTATAATGGAAATCAATGGGTCAAAAACAACCAAGAATATAATGAAAGGGTTAGTCGATTTGAAGAACTCACCAGGATTAATTGAGCTTTTTTGAGAACAAATGTTCTCTGCTTTAATAATCTGCAGGGTCAGCACGGGTATAATAACAGGAAGTTTTATTCCTGATGAGAATATTTATTGTTGTCAGACTTCACTTTCACATAAATACACCTGAATGAATCAATCAAAACTCACAGCTAATCAGAACAGCCTGTGCGTGTAGCATCTCATCAGATCATACAGAACTGTCAGTCAGAATCTGAGGTTAATCTTAAATAAAGCAAGACAAGACTGCCTGACTCTCTTGCGTGTGTAGTTACAACAGCAACCCAACGTTCTCCTCAGAATATCCAACAAGCTTACTTTAATACAAAAATAAAGCTGGTAACAAACATGAAATACAATTGTGGTGCAGCGATGAGACAAATGTATTGAGTGACTGACAGGAGGTGTGGCTATGCAGGACCACGGTGTGTGTGTGTGTGTGTGTAAACTCTCAGAAAGGAGAGACAGAAAGTACTTACCGCTGTATAGCTGCCTCTGATAAAAATAAATAAATAAATAAAAACTCAAAGAAAAGAGGTAGAGAAAGCCCAGCTGATATTGCTTTATTGATCGTGTGGGGAAAGCAATAATGAACCGATTTAAAAATGTCTAAATAATGTGTTGAAAACAAATTTTTAACAAAACTTAAACCCAAAAGATTCATGGCTTTGGAACAAACATTCGGGGCTGAAACCCCAGAAGCCCAACAACCCCCCACACCACCCCTGATCAAGAATAAACACCAACCTATTTGTTGTTCAGAGTCTTCATCTTTAATTTTGCAGGGTTCTGGATCACTCATGTTCTCGCTGTCCTTCAATAAACTCTTCACTGGAGCCTGATGGGAATATTCCAGTGTTTATAGATAAACTGGAGGAGGAGACAATTATTCTAATTACATGCTGTTTGCATATGTTTATATTTGAATGCCATATCAGCAGCACTGGCTATATTCATGGCAACACTTGTATTAAATATTCAATATATAATTGACAATCATAACTGTTTCTGAAACATCATTGAATGTTTTTTAAACACACAAATAACAACAACACTGATAAAGTCTTTTAAGCTCTTTCAGTCTGATTAATGATAAAAATTCCTCCAGAAAACACATTTTAAACATTTGCCTTAAAATATTTCCTGAATAAAAATATTCTCTGATATCAATTAAAAATATACATTCTATTAAAATATGTTTTACCATCAAAATATCCTCACACAAGTTATATAGTTTTTTCTTCCCTGTTCAATAAATGTGTGCAAGTCTTAAGTGGCTGATTCTACATGTTGTGTGTGCAGCCTGATCATGTCTCTGATTGCTTACATTTATCTGGTTTTGGCCAGATTTGGTAGCAATACATGAAAAGAGAAATTTAAGACCTGTTTAAAAATATTTCAAACCTACAACACAATATTTCAGTAAATTTAAGACTTTTTAAGGCCTAAAATATTGATTTTGAGATTTAAGACCCTGCAGAAACCCTGTAGATAACCCGCGAGTAACGCATTACAGAAGTGTTTACAGCGTAGCATCGAGCTAAAAACAAGAGAGTATATTAGCATTGAGCACATGTGTTAAAGCAGTTCAACCCGCAAGATAATTACAGCAAATCTGCGAACACTACAAAGGTCAGATATAATACACTTACTCTGAAAAGACGCACAACACCCGTAACATAAGTGGGATTAAAGGAATATAACAGCAAACAGCAGAGCTCTGCCCTCTTCTCCTCTTCCTCTTGCCTGCACGCTGATCAGCGAAAGCTGATTGGCTGCCTGTATGTGTCTCAAAGAAAGCTGATTGACTGTCTGTAAGCGCTCAGCGACAGCTGATTGGCTGCCTGTAGGCATTTGGCGAAAGCTGATTGGCTGCCTGTTTCTCTTTCATTCTCTTGACAACAGAGGTAAACATTTGTGGACTAAAGATGAATTTTTCTTCTTTTTCAGTCTCTTCAGAGGAATATAACATTGTTTCTGTGCAATCCCTGATTGTATAATACCTTCAGTCAAGCCTGGACCTAAAGTTTCTTACATTATTTTATATTTGACTGCACAAATCTTCTCAGTACATGTCAAACAAAGACATTCGCTCAATTACTGATAGATCTCAGATTTCTTTACCTGTTTGCATGAGTTTCTGGAATAATATATTTAAGTGACAGAATGGTTCGAGTTTTACATCAATTCCTCTTATATAATAAAGTTGGTGAAGTCTCTACTCATAACTGCTCTCCACTAAATCACAAACGTGCTCAATCTAATAATATTATTTCCCCAAATGCTCTTTTGTATTCAGTCTGAAGAAATATAAAGTCATTTGCTTTGGGAGTGTACTTAATATGAAGTGTTTTGCGTTGACTTTTCCAGTTCTCCTAAAAAGCTTTTATCCAAACTTTTGTTTCATCTAAAATTGTATTTTTAGTTACTCTTTGAAACTAGAGTCTTCTTACTATAAATGTATTAATTTATAGCTTTTTCTTTCTACATTCTAAATTTCTTATGGAAAAACAAACCTCACTATTTAAACAAAAATATTTAATTTAATCCATATGATCTGAGGTACGAATGTGCTTGATTTTGATACTTTTAATACAATTTTTAAAGTTGAATTGGATTAAACAATAAATTAAACATAATTAAATATGGTCTTTAATCCCAAACCTTATCTTTGAATAAGTCGGTGGTATCGAGTTTCTTTTACAGTGTGACTTAGAGATTAATTAACTCTTCATTTAGTTGTCTAATTTTCACAGGCAGGCTCTTTTATGTTGGATTTTTTTATACAAACACAATTTTTCTCCCCAAAAACAAATAATATGGAATAATAAAACTGTCAGATATAAGAGCAAATCATTTGTTATGATAACTGGGTTAAAAAAGATATTCTATTGATCTCACAGTTATTAAACGATGAAGGATATTTACTGACTTATACTGAATTCTTAAAGAAGTTTAGTTTTCCAGCGCCTCCACCAGATTATAGTAGAGTAATTGAAGCAATACCAGCCGGCCTGGCGAGGCTTTTGCAGGGTTAAAGTGAAGCAAATAAACTAACAGTTAAAAATGAGATTCTATTAGATGGTGTTGATATCAAAGGTAGAAAATGTAATAATACATTTCTTAGAAGTTTGATTCATTATCCTGCAACTTTTAGACACAAGTACTTCTGGAATAACCAATTTGAGAATATCAGCTGGAACTTGGTCTGGACTTACAACAACAAATATTGTGTCACTAATAAAATCAGTGAAATCTGCTTTAAAATTATACATAAAATATATCCAACCAACCAGTTTCTCAAGAGATATAAAGCTGATCTTTCTGAGACGAGTGTTTTTAGAGGAACGGATGTCGAGACTGTTATGAGTTTGTTCTTTGATTTTATGTATGTTAAATATTTCTGGTTTGATGTTGAATGTCTATTTAATATACTGAGTGGTCATACAATTATCATTAAGAAATCAGATGTCATATTTTACAGAGATAAAAAAGATATAGATAAGAATCTCCTGTTTATGTTCAATCTTTTGATATTAGGCAAGTTTCATATACACACGTGTAAATGGTGGAAGCAGAAGCCGAACATCTTCCATTTCAAGGCTGATTTAAAAATCTATTTTGAAACTCTTAAAGGACTTTCAAGCTGTAAAGCGCCCAGAACTGTGAATATACTTCAAAAGCTAAACTCCTCTTCTCTATGGTAAATGTTGTGTTTACCTGCTCTTGTTTTTTACTTGTTTTTCTTCTTTATTTCCTTTTTTCTTTTTGTTATTCTGTTTAAAGATGTTAAACTAAAATGTGAATATCTTATTGCAAGACTGAATTTGACTGAAAATGTTCTGCAAATACAATTAAAAAGTCTGTCCAAACAGCTTAAAAAGTATATATATGAATATTGTTTAGAGTTTATTGTTTCAGATTTTGTATTGTTACAGTATTTGTTATGAAGAAAGTAATGAAATATGTTTGGCATGTTTTAGAATAACAGGGGCAAGTCAGAATCACAAGTTGTAGCTGCAAATAACAAAACATAAATAATAATGACTTAGTCCTTTTGTTATACCCTAAACTGTCAATGTTTCCTGGGAGATACAACTCATAAAATCATTAAATCATAAATCAAATATTTTTTAAAAATCTGTTATATGTTTTACTCAGGTCCAGATAATATATTTATAATCACAGGGAATTACTTTTTGCTTGTCATTTTTCACTCCTGACTGTTTAAGGGTTAGATATCTGGAATATCTAATCCTAGGAATATCTGGAACTGTGTGTGTTTATTTTTTCTAATTAAATGAATATGAATTAGTTTGCAATTGGGCTAGTATGGTAATAGTATGGTGATTGTATCAGTTGTTTGTATATTTAAACTCACTTTCTGATACATTAACTTAGCTTTGATATTTACCTAAAAAATTAAATAAAAGTATATTTATGAACAGGACATTTACTAATCTGTAAGAGTTGACTTCTAATCTATTATTTGGCCATGTATCTTTTATCCCCTCTACTGGACGCATCAGGAACAACAGGAGAGTAAAACTGTCTGGATCCAAGTCTGCAATAACCTAAAATGATACTTTTAGAAAGATCTTTACATACCGCTAATCACAACATCATCGTTTCTCGAACACATTCTTTTTTAGAACGCCATTGACACCAACGCCACCGCGCCGCCATATTCAGGTGCAGTGTGCGATTTCCGTGAAGCGCTGTAGAAGATAATAATAATAATAATAATAATAATAATAATTCTCTTAAGGATTTAGGTCCCTGTAACGGTATCTTTTAAGAATATAAAGAAGAGCAACTTTGATTCTCAGTTTGACTAACTTCTGTATGTTTGTATGTGTGCTGTAAACAGGCGCAACTGAAAGGAGGAGCTGCTGTTTTCTCGGATATAAAATATAATAACGCTTATATTTAATAACTGATTATAATTTCATAATGTAAAAAAAACCCAGTTACCAAGAAGAAAGAAAGGTCAAACGTGTCATGTATATTATGGTATAATAAAAAGAGATGTGTTATCAATAAATGTCTCCTTTATGCTGGAACTTTTTTCTTAGTTTTATAACAGTTAACAAAAACATTTATAAAAAGTAAAGAATCACACATTATAGATATTCCCCTTTTTTAATAATTATGATTTATTAAGATATATTTTATATATATAGCCCGAATATTACATCTATGTAGTATTTCCTTGCTAATAACAAGATCTCCAACCATGTTGCGCTCCATACTCCAATTCAGTAGGTGGCGGAAAATGCACCTTAAAGTTAAACTTAAACCCCCAGATAAAACTCCAGAAGAAGAAGAAAAACGTCATAAGGGAGTTCCGGCGGATGACGTGGAACTTCGCGGGCGTGATCGGAGGTTTGGTGCGGTATTTGCAAATTACGGTGGTTGACATAAACTGGTTTGTGATAGTGGTGGGCAAAGCGAGGCTTCATGAAACATTGAAACAATCGAAGCAAATGTGTCGAAGCTTCGAAACCCCACTCTACGGTGACATCTAGTGGTCATGTTCTGTGTATTTCACTTGAACGGCTTCAGCAAAGAACAGTTGAGCAAATTGAGGCATTAAACCCCACTATATGAGGATTGAACTCTCAAATGATATAGTGGAGCGGTTATGGTTTCTACCTACCATGCAGTGATGGTGGGTTCAAATCCAGGTGAATTCTGCTGTTTTGAAATCCTTTAATATCAGTTGAAATTGCTCTGTTCTTGTATCGTTTTGTTTCAACATTGGTCTGACATCCGAATAAACACTTTGTGAATAAATATGTCTTGTTTTGGTCATAAAACAGGGTTGTTGCTAGATCAGACACAGTTGTGGCCGGAAGTTAACAAGAATTATTTATATTATTCATTAAATTTCCCATTTATTGTATTTTATTACCCAAACCCTAAACCAAACCATCACAGTACTGTAATAATATTAATTATTGCTATACTGTGTTACAGAAATGATGCTAAATTGATGGCGTATCCGCAGCTGTATCCTATCTAGACTCCACCATAAAACAGTAACATGATTAAAATACATAAAATCACGATGCCTGAGTATGTATTCATGACGGGATTCGAACCCAAAGTCATTTGAAGCATAGTAACAACGGGCACATGCGCGGTCCACTAGGCTATACGGGACAGAAATGTTTTCAGTCCCTGTCAGTCAAACACAGATTCTGAAACGCTTCTGAACTGATCGATGCTTTAAATCGCTTTAGTCACGTGACCAGGTAATTCGAAACACTTACTCACGTGATCAGGTGTTTCGAAACACTTTAGTCACGTGACATAGGTGTTTCGGCTCATGCTTCGATGCAGTGTTTCGAAACACTTGCGCTTCGGGATCTCGACACTGTGTCGAAACGTCAGTTTCACGTCAGCCATCCCTAGTTTGTGACTGGATTGTGTGATTTATGGGGATAACTAATGAAGATGAAATGGAGTTAGATGACTGGAGTTCAGGTTGTAGTGGGAAAGGACATGAAAGGAGAAGAAATGCTCAACATGATGGGAATATGGGAAATAACATTAGTAAAAGGGCGTTGGATGGAAGCAGTTCGGATGAAGAAAATAGAGCTGTTCGAAAAAAAATAGTAAGAGAGGAACATAAAATAATTCTTAAATTTAGGAGAGAGGATTAACAAATGGATCTAAGTCCAATAGTGGTATCAAAGGAGCTAAAGAAAAAGTTAGGGGAAGTGGATACAGCAAGGATATTGAGAGATGGAAGCCTGTTACTGATTTGTAAAACCGAGGATCAAAAAAACAAAGCATTAAAATTGGATAATGTCTGCAAGAAAAAAGTGAATGAAAGAAAGATTTTGGGTGAAAATCGACCGAAACAGGGAGTGATAACAGGTATTCCAATTGAGGAAGATCTAGAAAAACTCAAACAAAGTATTTCGGGAGGTGAAGTGATTAGAATGAGAAGGTTACAAAAAACAATGAATGGGGAAAGAGTTGATAGCCTATCAATTCTTTTGGAATTTCAAGAAAACGTGATTCCAGACAGAATTAAAATTGGATTTATGAGCTTTAAAGTAAGGCCTTATGTTCCTCCCCCACTCCGCTGCTATAGAGGTCAAAGATATGGACATATAGCAGCGGTGTGCAGAGGAAAACAAAGATGCCCAAAATGTGGAGGTGAGCACAGATTTGAAAACTGTGAGGAGGAGCAGCAAGATAAATGCTGTAATTGTGGGGGTCACCATAGGGTAACATACAGTGGATGTGATGTGAGGAAGAAAGCTGTTGAAATTCAACAAATGAGAGCTGTAAACAATCTAAGCTATGCAGAGGCAGTGAAAAAGGTCCAAGAACAAAGGAAAAGTGAAAGTACACAAAAAGCAAAAGAAATAGTGAGAAAAGAGGATGATCAAGTAGAAGAAAGTACAACACTGACACTGGATAAGCTGATTTTGTTCATTGCCTATGTAATCAACTGCACTGACCAAGTCAAACACAAAACCGAGAAAAAAAAAATAATAGTGAAAGGAGCTGAAAAGTTTTTTGGAATAAACAATATATCATGGGAGGTAATTAATAAAAGACTGGAAGCAGAGGGAAGAACAGGAGGAGCTGGAGATAAACCAACCTGAAAATAGTACAGTGGAATGCAAGAAGCCTATTAGCTAACGGACAAGAATTTAAAGGTTTTATACAGGGAATTAGAAATAAACCAGATATAATATGTGTTCAAGAAACCTGGCTTAAGCCAGTATTGGATTTTAGTATTAAAGGATATGAGAATGTACGTAGAGATAGAGAAGAAGAGATTGGGGGAGGATGTATTATATTTGTTAAACAAGGTATACAATATAAGGTTTTAGAGAAAGGAACAAATTTAGAAGTAATAGTAATAGAAGTATTTATAAATAAAGAGACTATTAAAATTATTAATTTTTATAACCCATGTAAAAGATTATCAATAGAAGTTTTAGATGAATTAATGATACATTTAGAAGGAAAAATTATATGCTGTGGAGATTTTAATGCTCATAGCACGATATGGGGCGATGGGAATGATGGGAATGGTTTAGTGATCGAAGAATTAATGGAGATCAAAGAAATGGTATGTTTAAATGACGGAAGAGGTACAAGGATTAATGTAACAACAGGAAAAGAATCAGCCATTGACTTAACACTTGTTTCAAGTTCTCTAGCAGGAATATGCTTATGGGATATGTTTAGGGAATCAACTATAGGAAGTGACCATTACCCTATAGTAGTTGAAATAAGGTTAAGTATAGAAGAAGATAATGTTAGAGAAACAGAAAGATGGTGTTTTGAAAAAGCTGACTGGGAGACATTCAGATATTTAAGTGAGAAAAAAATGATTAATATTGAAGTTGGTGAAGATGTTGACAAAGTGAATAACGATGTTTGTAATGCTATTTTGTATGCAGCAAATCAGGCTATTCCAAAGAAGGGACATAAGAAAAAAAAGAAGATTGTACCATGGTGGACAAACGAATGTGGTAAAGCAATCAAATTGCGAAATAAAGCTTTTAAAAAATTAAAAAAGAATCATAATTTTCAGAATTTTATTGATTATAAAAGGGAACAAGCAAATGTAAGAAGAGTTATAAAAAATACTAAAAAGGAATATTGGAGGAAGTTCTGTAATACAGTTGGAAGGGAAACAGAAGTTAGCCAAGTATGGGGAATGATAAAGAGAATGAGTGGGATAAAGAAAGAATTTACATATCCAGTATTGAGACATGAAGGGAAAACTGCTGTGAGAGATGAGGAGAAAGCTGAAATGCTGGCTAAAAGTTTTGTCAAAATACATAAATCTGACAATATTTGTGAAGAGGGGAAAAGAGGAAGGTTAAGAACATTAGAACAGTATAAAGAACTAATACAAATTGAGGAAGACAACAGCAACCAATTAAACATGTTATTTATGAAGACAGAATTAAAGCGTGTACTGAGGAAAATCAAGAAATCAGCTCCAGGCATAGATCAAATATGTTACGTAATGGTAAGTCATCTAAGTGAGGTATCCAAGGATGTTTTATTAAGAATGTACAATAAAATTTGGGAAAAAGGAAAAATACCACAAAAATGGAAAGAAGCAATGATAATACCTATACACAAACCAGGAAAAGATTGGACAAATCCAGGAAATTACAGACCAATTGCTTTAACATCTAACATAGGGAAAATTATGGAAAAACTGGTGGTGGAATGAAAGATTAATGTATTACATAGAAACTAATAAATGTATTTCTAAATACCAGAGTGGGTTTAGGAGGGGGAGAAATACAATGGATTCAGTGGTGTGTCTTGAACATGAAATTAGGAAAGCACAAATAAATAGGGAGAGTGTAGTGGCCGTTTTCTTTGATCTAGAAAAAGCATACGACATGATGTGGAGAGAAGGATTATTAATTAAATTATGGAAGTTAGGTATAAAAGGACAAATGCATAAATGGATTAAGGAATTTTTAGTACAGCGAACAATAATAGTTAAAATAGGGAACAGTTTTTCAGGAAAATTCACAGTTGAAAATGGAACTCCTCAAGGAAGTATAATAAGCCCAATATTGTTTTCAATAATGATAAATGATGTGTTTGAAGAGATAGAGAGTGGGCTGGGAATGTCACTGTTTGCTGATGATGGGGCAGTTTGGAAAAGGGGAAGGAATATTGAATATATTGCTAAGAAGATACAGGAGGTAATAAATAAAGTAGAAAAATGGTCGTATAAATGGGGTTTTAAATTTTCAGTCGATAAGACAAAAATAATGTTTTTTACAAGGAAAAAAATCGGAGATGATATTAAAATAAAATTATACAATCAAAAACTGGAAAGAGTGAAACATTTTAAGTTTTTAGGAATTTGGTTAGATGAATTACATGGACAATACATATTCAGAAAATAATGAACAAGAGTAAGAAAATAATAAATATAATGAGGTGTTTAGTAGGTAGTGAATGGGGAGCAGATAGGGTAGCATTAAAGGCCATTTATATTGGGTTGATTAGATCGGTGTTAGATTATGGTTGTGTGGTATATGGGTCAGCAGCAGAGACAACTCTTAGAAAATTAGACAAAATACAACATGAGGTATTAAGATTATGTACAGGTGCAATTAAAACTACACCAATTGCAGTACTACAAATTGAAATGGGGGAAATCTCTTTAGAAATGAGAAGAGTCCAGTTGTCAATAAGTTATTGGGTAAATCTGAAAGGTCATAGTCAAGAGCATCCAACATTAGAAACACTAAAACCATGCTGGGAAAAAGAGAGGAGGGAAAATAAAAGTTTTGGGTGGACAGTGTTAAAAAAGGCAACAGAACTAAGAGTGAGTCAATTAAATATTAGTCCTACTGTACCTCTACCAGTAGTTAAACCATGGTTACTACCAGACGCAACAGTAGATTTTACATTATTAGAAAAGAGAGAAAAGGATGAAGAATGTAATTTGTTTCATGTACAGAAATATATTAATGAATATTACAGTTATGTTAAAATATATACAGATGCCTCTAAGAGTTTAAATAGAGTAGGTGTGGCCTATACAGTTCCTGAATTTAAAATCTCTGTAGGAAAAAGGATTAGTGATGAAGTCTCGGTGTACACAGGAGAAATGACTGCGCTATTGTTAGCAATACAATGGGTAGAGGAGATAAGACCTTTGAAAACAATCATATGTTCAGATTCAAGTGCTTCACTGGCAAGTTTACAATATAACAAATCAGAAAGTAGACCAGACATTTTAATAGAAATAATGCAAATATTATATAGAATTCAAATGATGGGGATAACAGTAATATTTTTATGGGTACCTGCACATATTGGAGTTCAAGGAAATGAAATTGCAGACAAGGAAGCAAAACAAGCTGTTAAAAATAATGACATAAGTGTAAATGTAAGTATAAGTAAGAGTGAAATCAAGAGTATTATTAAGAATAGAATGAAGGAAAGGTGGCAAAAACAATGGGATAATGAAAAAAAGGGCCGGTGGTTTTACAAAATTCAAAAGAAAGTAGGAGAAATGAGAAGTGTAGGGAAAAACAGGAGAGAGGAGATAATAATATCCAGGGTGAGATTTGGACACACAAAATTAAATAGGCCTAGTACACTTTTTAAAATGGGCAAACATGGTACAGGACAATGTGAGT
>CAIGQQ010037521.1:14684-65605 GCA_903798035.1 Danio albolineatus | reverse complement strand
TCTATCTATCTATCTATCTATCTATCTATCTATCTATCTATCTATCTATCTATCTATCTATCTATCTATCTATCTATCTATCTATCGTTCTATCTATCGTTCTATCATTCTATCTATCGTTCTATCTGTCTATCTAACTGTCTGTCAGTCCGTCCGTCGAAAGAGCGCTTTCGTTGCCATTCCAGATGACTTTATTAATGTTATTATAGTCATTGCAGAGATGTATGGATGCAGTCCTTCAAGCTACACAATATAATTTTTTTCCACTGCACCATGACTTTATATTCTATACTGTACATTATTTCTGTTAAGTGACAAGACTTTTGTCTAAGCAAAGTCAGACCTTACTGTCCTAATTAAATAATTAACAATCAAGGCATGATCATATTTTATTTTGGTAAAATAAGGCCTTTGTCCTTCATATTTGCTACTTCTAAGACCAAATGATCAACTAGAATTCAAGTTATTAGTTGATGGGCCTAAAACTTGGATAGACGATAAGACTTTTGTCAGGTAGTGTACATCTTGCAAAAGGCGCATAACAAGTCCCCATTAATAATTTAGACCATCCAGTGTTAAATTACATACGTAAAAGCACCGTATTTTTTTCAGTTTGCTCATATTTTGTCTAAATGTCTTTGTTTGTTTTATGTTGATTACTCAGACCCAGTACACTGAATTGAGCAGCTGCAGTGTTAACAGTCCCTACAGGAAAAAAAGATCCACACAATAGACACTACGGGAAACTGCTGCTGACCTGACATCAGTCTGTGTGAACGTGCAGGACTCGACAGCCAGGGAATGATCTCAAATTACATTTATAAAGGTGAAAGCAGTCGATCTGCTCATTTTGAACTGAAATCATCTCCTGTTAAATGGTCCGGTGTTTACCGCAGGGTCGTGTTAAAGCACCTTCATCAATATTAACACTCACTGAAGGATGACGAACTAATGGAGTGAATTGGGGTTAATGAATTGATTACATCACACTATGCCTTAAACATCTATCTGGAGATACAATGAACGTCATATTATGTACAGTATGAGTGCAATACTTTACTATTTTATACTGTTTGATACAATATTTGGTCTCTTGTAAAAAAAAAAATGTTTTTTTAAAGTAGTTTTAGTTAAGATGCATTCATCTAAAATGCTCATTGAAGCGTTATGTGGTTTAATTCTTTTAAACCTTTTTATTTTATTTTATACTCCTTTTTATCTGTTATTTAAATTTTAATCATTGCAGAGAAAACAAATCACAGTACATGAAAATTAATTCCTTTTTAAAGTGCCTTTGAGAATATATATTGTGCAATGTAAGGATCTAATGTAGATGTAAAATGCAAGCACACTTATGATTTTGTATTGTTTCGAATCATGTAGCAGATTGACTTGGATTGCGCAAACAGATATTTCTTGAATGTTGTTAAATGAGTATTTTTGTACTTTTTGCTACCATGTTGACGATATGTACTGCCATGCTGTATCACGGAGATATCACAGTAAACATTTACTACATTTGATGGCAAAGATGACTTGAAGGACTTTTTGTGAGATATACGCGACGCTGGATTCAGTTTATTTGAAGGAATATATTATACAGTACATGGTGTGGGTCGAAATTATAAATTGTTTTATAAAAAAAATCCTATTAGTATTACGTAAAGATCGTGTTCCATGGTTTCGTTTTTGTAAATTTCCTATTTTAGATATATTAAAAACTCAATATTTTATTATGTATATGCATTGATAAGAACTTCATTAGACGACTATATATATTATAAACAAGTTACTTGTATAGTGTCTAGCCTTAAGACTATAAATAAGTTATTTCCTCAGTATTTAAATTTTTTTACACATGTAAATGTTCCAGATTCCAGATTTTCTTTCCTATAAACAGGTGTGCCAAATCTCGGTCCTGGAGGGCCGGTGTCCTGCAGATTTTAGCTCCATCTTGCCTCTACACACTTGCACGGCTGTATCTAGAAGGCCTAGTAAGAGCTTGATTAGCTAGCCCAGGCGTGTCTGATTAGGGTTGGAACTAAACTTTGAAGGACACCGGCCCTTCAGGACCGAGATTGGGCACTCCAGTCCTGATATAAAGGATAATAAAAAAATGATAAAATATACATCATTGGAAAGCTTATGTATTCAGTTTCAGGTGATGTATATGTCACAATTTAAAAATAATAATAATAATAATTGCAGTTTTGTCTATATTTTTGGTCTAGTATCACATATTAGATATTCTGGTCTCACTTTTATATGTGGCCTCAACTAAAGTTAATCATTTTATATATATATATATATATATATATATATATATATATATATACTTTTATTTTCATTTCTCTTTTTTTTTTTGAAGAAAATGGAAATGAAAAAACAAATAATAATAAATAATAATAATAATAATAATAATAATAATAATAATAATAAATATAACACATCAGAACCTAAATGAACAGTTGACTGGTCACATATTTCCTTACAGGTCACATTAACAAATACAAATAAAGATCAGTCTGTGTAAAGGCATAAGTACAATCCATTTCTCCCAATATTGCAAGTGTTTGTCCACTTGTACTTTTATAGAAAAAGTCGTCCTCTCCATGTTTTGAACATTAGATACAACATCCAACCATTCAGATTTTGTAGGGGGTTCCAGTTGTAGCCACTTTCGAGTGACAGATTTCTTGCTGGTTGCTAGAAGTATTTTCAGTAAATATGTGTCTTTAACATTAACATTAAGTTGGCTTTAATATTTCCCAGGTTAATTGTTGTAAAAGAAAAGTCCACTCCATCACCAAAAATATTTTGTATACCTTGCATTACATCCTGCCAGTTTGACTGAATGGCTGGGCGACTCCAAAATATGTAAAGAATTGTTTAAGTCTTCCCCACATTTCCTCCAGCACTATCCCCTGTCCTTCTCCCATGTCTGCATTGATGTTAACTTTGGGGGTTATGAAGTATATGGAAAGATTCCTCCAGCAAACATTTTGCCACATACCAGAGCTGGTTCAACCGATCTTCCTCTGAGATAACTAGGTTGGATCCTCTCTCCCATTTTAGTCTGATGTCACTTGTTGAGTGTTCCTTGGTGGATTGGATAGAATACACTTTTGAAACAAGTCTCCTATTGTCTTTGTTCTTATAGATGTCAATAACTTACTAAAGTTAATCTTAAATTAAATCTTGTTAATCTTGTTTGTACAATGCACATATCATGTAGATTAGTGTTTTTACAGTAATTATAGTAATAGTAATTAAAGCAACTTAATATAAAGTGTGGCAGATCTTCTAAAACAGAGGAAGTAAAATCAGTGTTAAATTCATCAATCTATATAAAAAGAATGTGAAGAGGGTAATATAAATCCAAATTTTTTACACAGTGGTATGGTACATATTCAGCCACACAGTGGCAGTGTTTTCCTTTAATGTGACTCCATCATGCACTGTAACCATTGCACTCTTAAAGGGACAGTTCACCCAAAAATAAAAATCCTGCCATCATTTACTCGCCCTTCAGTTGTTCCAAACCTACAGTATGTGACTTTATTTCTTCTGTTGAGCATAAAAGAATATATTTTGAAAAAAGCTGAAAATCTGTATGTATTGACTTCCATAGTATATGTTTTTCCAATCATAGATGTCAATGGTTACAGGTTTTCAGCTTTCAACAGAATATCTACCTTTGTGTTCAACAGAAGAAACAAACTCAAGTAAATTTAAACCCATTTGAGGGTGAGTAAATAGTCTATTTAAATTTTGGGGGGAACTATTGGGTGAACTCAAGGAGTTACCCAAGGAAAACTTCGAGAAATTTGAGAAATGGTTAAGCACTTTAAAACTATCACTTTAAAAAAAAATCAATGCATTTATTTTTTAGGAAATGGCTGAAATAATCGTGCAATTTTAACTTTGTGCAATTTAGTGCAATTTTAAGCTTTCCAGAATTTAATAAAGAAAAAGCACTAACAACAGTTGATAAACTATGATTGGTGAGCTCTGAGCTTGTTATTTAGTTATTTCTTAAATGGGTTTAATAGTGGATTTTGCACAGAAAAACTGCATAACCCAAAATGCTTTTGTTAAAAACTGACCAGTGAGAAGCGTGCATTAAAATATATTGACAGTCTTCAAAAAAGTAAACCTCTAAATGCCATCTAAAATTGTCTGCAAAAAATGAGCATTTTTCACAGGCTGTTGTGTGTCGCTTCAGTAATTTTAAAGGGGTGGTTCACTACGATATCAAATTTTAAATTTCAGTTAATGTGTGATGTAGCTGTGTAAACATAAACAACATCCCTAAAATGTAAGACGCTCAAAGTTCAATGCAAAGGGAGACATTTTACAGCTTTAGCGTAGCAAAACCTACAGCGAACGAATTTGGGGACTACAAAAAAAATACATCGGGGCTAGTGAGATCACAAGGGCTTCTGATTACACGCATTCACCATGCGCACACACCCCCTTTGCTGTAAAGGGGCGTGGCCAGAGGCACTGTAATGCCTTAGCAGAGAAAGCTTAAATGCCGTCCAAACGCTGCTATTTCCACAGAGCTTGTTCTGTTTCTGTATTTGGGCTTCCAAAGGACACGACACAAAGAGAGAAGTGCCTACAGTTCGATTTTGATTATGTTCCAGAGAATTATAAAAATATATAGCTCTAGCATCTGACAAAGGAGAACTTCCAGAATCTCTCCCAGTTCAGTGCTGGATTCGGTTAAAACTCCAACTGACAAAGCTTGTGAGCTACAACCAGTAAGTGTTTATATTTGTTACAATCGATCAACTACAGGCACAGTTTCTAGCGTTAACGGTATGTTGTAGCGAGGATGTAAACAATAGGAAATGCTGTATGGCACTGTTAAAGGGCCACGAAACCCCCCTGGCTCAGCTGGGTGTTTTCTCACCTACAGTCTGGAAAAGCTCAGGAAAGTGGGTGTGTCCAGCTATGTTTAGGTGGGAGTGTCAGGGGATGGAATGAGGGAAGGTTTTGCATAAAGATGGGAGATTCCATTTGTGCACACGCTCAAATAAAATCCCTCCGCAGACTATCCTGTCACAAAATGCGGTGAAAATTCTACACAAAAGTAATTGTTTGACTACAGTGTTTACACTCGGAGAGCAGAATATACAGCGGATCTTTCAGTCTTTAATATTGTACGGATATTAACGTACTGTAAACTCAGTAACAGTTCATCATTTTGACAAAGGTCTGTCTTTAAACACTGACAGAGTTACGAACTCTACGAACTACTAACTAACCACAAACTGAATAAACAAACAAAGAGCACTGATGGCTAACCAAATCTCTAGACAATCCACATAAACTGGAGCGGCGTCTGTTTTAAAAGGAGACGAGCGGCAAAACCATTTCCAGATGCGGAAAGCTCTCGGGTGAAAAAATAAAGTTTCTTACAGACGCATTTCTGCTGCGCGCGCGTGTGTCCAGCTACCAAGACTAAACCTTCACTACTATGGCTACAGCTGCAGCATATAAACACAACACTGGCGACCTGCGTCTCCTTCCACTTGTTTTGGAAGCACAACGTGGCGTCTTTGCCGTCTGGACACTGCAACACGTACACACACAGTCTCCGAAGCTCTCGTGCATATTAATGAGTTGCACCGCAAACCCAGTAGAGCGCGCTGATTGGCTTGAACAAAGGCTATGTCATGAATTAATGCTGCACGCTCACTGACGTCAATTTGTTCACGCCGGGACAGACCTCCAGTCACCACGCGGGAGAATACGCATGGATCTCATAGGCGTGACGCAGCCTCAAAAATTCGTTTCAAACCGGAAGAATGAATTTGCTCAAAATAACGCAAAAACAACCAATTTTCACTTTTTAGTCAATTATATGTGTCCTAATAGTGTTTATAGCAGCGCGGGACTCATATTTGACTGTCAACAGCTCAAAAAATGTGTTTTGGTGTTTCGTGGCCCTTTAATAATTTAGCTACAAGTTCATATTTATCAGTCAAACTGCTGTAAACAGCCACTATCTTTAGCAGCACTGCGCTGTCTCTCTATGCAGCTGCTTTCCGTGCTTTCTACATCTCTAATAACAAAATCGCAAAATGATATGAGAATGTTTTATATTACTTACACATGCTTATTCCGAATATATGTGAAAGACACTTGTCAGATTTTATTTTAGAGAGCAGATTTTTCTGTCTGATTCAAGCCTAAACCCAACCGTCACAGTACTGTAAAAATATTAATTATTGTCATATAGTGTCATAAAATATCGTTGCTATAATTGATGTGCATATCGCACTTCCGGCCGGCTGCATGTCTGATCTAGACTTTACCTGTTTACACAGCGCAAAAGCACGCTCTTGTAGGGGCGTGACATGGAGCCGATCCACGAATCACAGCACATTATGTTAGCTGACCAATCAGAGCCTCTTGAGGGTGAGCCTTTCAGAGGAACTAGGAAATATAATGTAGTTTTCATGTTAGCTGAGTAGCTGTATATATTCTAAGTAAGATATATGAAAAAATAATGTGATTTCCTACAAGTGAAGCATGAGCACACACTGCTTTGTGCCTTATAAACACAACCAAGCCTTAAACATCCACTGTGCACCACCCCTTTAAGCATCTCGCACCTCCAAAAGCCTCTGTGCTGTCATTGCATTTAATTTTAAGTTGCTTCTCCTACCGCAGCAAATTTCTTTCTTTCTTTCTTTCTTTCTTTCCTTCTTTCTTTCTTTCTTTCTTTTTTTTTTTTTGGTGCCAGTTTATCAGAAAGTGATGATTATGTTCTTTTTGCCTCGTATGGAAAGGTGCTTTATTTGCAGATGTTTTATGTGATATTTCAGTTCTAGTGTGCATCTTTGGATGTAATATGCCATGTTTCTTTTGTTCTGTATCTTTGGGTTCAGTCTTTTAAAATGTGACAGTGCGTATGCAAAGTAATCCAGGACTAACTGTGTCACTTTCTTCATTGATACCCACCAAATGAACCAAGAGTGCCAAACTATACGAGTGCAAACTCCCTTAATTGCTATCACGTTTTAAGTGAAAAGTCTTGCTTAACACCATGTAATCAGTCCAACTATTTTAGGTTTGAGACACTCCCACTCTGTTTGGATAATGAGAGGCCTGTAGAGCTTTAAGACAAAGTCTAAAATAGTCATTCCTCACTACAAATATGTATATATAGAGAGAGAGAGATGAGCGAATGAGCAATGTAAAACAGACTGGGTAGAAATATTTATTTTCACCCTTCGCTGAACCCTCGGCCTCTCAGAAAACCAACCATAATTAACTTTTGTGCACATTTAGCCATTAGCAGAGGAAAAACACATAGTCTGGCTACGTTGACCGAGATCTATGATTGATATGTGATTGATTAAAATGAAATGATATCACAACTACAGCCCCTTTAGACACAGTAAATCCATACTAAACCTATGCAGTTGTATAAAACAACACAGCTATCAGCAATGCTGGACAGAGTGGAAGCCAATTGTTTGATCTGATTTTCTATCTGTATGCACACCATTAAGGTCCTGTTTACACTCGGTGATAAGATTTCATCTTTTTGTCAATGGGATTACTACAGTAGACTAGAGAAAAACATTCCCTTTCACACCTTTACTTGATGTTTAAAATGATCGTATTTATTCGATATGTGTCTTTATTTAACCAGATAAAAACCCATTGAGATCTCATTAACAAGGGTGACCTGGCCAAGAGGTCCGCAACACACAACTTATGAATAATAATAATAATAATAATAAATAAATAAATCAATAAAAAGTATAGATAATATAAAAAATAAGTTTAGTTATTCAGTTATACCACAGCATGTTAAAGACACATACATTAAGAAATTGACTGTTGCTGTTTATTATAAAGGAAAGAGCAAAAGGGTTTCATTGGGATAAGACGAGCTCAGACATTTTTAGTTCAGACTGAAGAGTATTCTAGGATGAGGGGGTGGCATGACTAAAGGCTCGCCTTCCCGTTTCAGTTCGAACCCAGGAAACAGTCAAATGATAAGATTCACTTGAACGTATAGGGCATACTGGCTTTTTGACCTATGAAGAAGGGAACCTAGGTATAAAGGCACCAGACCCAGAGTCATCCAGTGGGTGTACTGTCTTACATTCAGAGAAGGCCTCAGCTTTGGCATACAGTTCACAATGGTGAGTTAGTCTACGACAGCTTGTAACAAAACTCAGAGCACTGTGATCAGTAAAATTTATTTATAAAGTAATTTTGAGAGGATCACATTCTTATGATTGCTTGCGGCTGGTCTCGCATTATCCAATTTATGATTCACCAATCAGATGATTCCTAAGCCACAATAAATAACCTAAGTTCCATATAACAGCCATTTTTATTTTGAAGAATCCCCCCTTTACACTCCTCCTTCTTTCCTATATGGTCGGCACGGTGGCCCAGTGGTTAGCACTGTTGCCTCACAGCAAGAACGCCACTGGTTCTTATTCTTACCAAGCCAGCCGACGTTTCTGTGTGGAGTTTGCAGGTTCTCCCCATGCTCATTTGGGTTTCCCCCCGGGTTCCCAATTGGGTAAGCTAAATTGTCCGTAGTGTATATATGTGTGTGAATGAGTATGTATGTATGTTTCCCAGAGATGGGTTGCAGCTGGAAGGGCATCCGCTGCGTAAAACATGCTTTATAAGTTGGTGGTGCATTCCGCTGTGGCAACCCCAGATTAATAAAGGGACTTGGCTGAAAAGAAAATGAATGAGTATTTGTAATTTGTTACTTTACACCACTGCTAATAGTCTAATTTCTTTCAGTAATCTATGTTAAGCTAGGCTAAAAGTGTTACCGCCAGACCCATAGATTGACCATTTTTGAGGTCATTCAGCCAAACTCAACTCTTTAACTCCAGGTTACTTAAAATGAGCCTATTTCCAAAAACAAAAAAGTGGTGCGGCAGATCTCCCACATCTGAGGTGGTGTTTTCTTGCTCTTGGTCTCCCAAGCCTGACAGCGAAGTCACAAAGTAAACCACAAACTAGGGGAAAGATTCCATCTGCTGTCTGTGTATGAGAGGAGCTCCAGAACGGCCCCTAAAGAGCCCAGAAACGGCCTCCTTTCCTCCGTTTCTCACAAGACACGCTGGGTAGCAGATGGGGCTTCATTCCCTGAGGAGGAAGAGAAGGGGCAGAGGATGATGAGGGAAAGGAGGGGTCCAAACACCTACAGCACTGCCCTCACCGCTGCTTTTCTCCAAGCTGAAGGAATCTAGGCCAGACTCACAAAAGAGAGAGAGAGGTAATATTTATTTAAATTTTACAAGACTTTAAAACCAACACAATACAACTATACATAATTCATTTCAAGTTGTATAAGACCATGTGCATTTCAAATAAAAGTAAACACAACAGTAGTTTCATCTCTCAGAAAAAGAGAGACAGAGAGAGCACAATGGACATGGCCTTTTCATGGCATTGTGGAAATGACAGCACTATTGGCTGATTTTGGAAAGTGAGCCAAATTTAATTGAATTTGACAATCAGTGATTCTATTGAACGTCAACAGAAAACAGATTAAGCAGAGCATTTGGGAACCACATATTGTGCTTTTTTTTTTTTTTTTTTTGCAAAGCTGCTTTAAAATTGTTTTGGGTTTTTTTGCAAGAAGGGTAATGCAAACAAAATGTGTTTGATAGATACACTGAAAAAAATGATTCAATGCTGTTTCCTTGGGTTTACTTAATTTTTTTACGTTAAGTGGCTGTAAACAATTTATTTGGGCTGAATTTAAACAAACAAATTACATTTAATAATGTTCAACTTAATTTGTTTGTTTAAATTCAGCCCAAATAAATTGTTTACAGCCACTTAACGTAAAAAAATTGAGTAAATCCAAGGAAACAGCATTGAATCATTTTTTTCAGTGTACATTGATAAAAACTATTTGGTCACACTTTACAATAAGGTTCATTAGTTAATGTTAATCAATACAGCAAACAATGAATGATACATTTACTACAATATTTGTTCATGTTAGTGAAAGTACAGCTGTTCATTGTTAGTTCACATTAATTCACGGTGCATTAACCAATGTTAACAAGCATGAACTTGGATGTTAATAATGCATTAATAAATAAATAAATAAATTATTATTATTAATAAATGCTGTACAAGTGTTGTTCATAATTAGTTCACGTTAGTAAATGCATTAACTAATGAACCTTATTGTAAAGTGTTACCAAATATTCTGTGGTGGCGTAAATACAAATGTGATTTCAAAATTTTAATAAAATGAGGCAGCCCAAATGCTCTGCTACACACACAGACACAAACACATGTGCCCACACAATGGTTCAAGATTATAAAAATTGAAGCTTAAAGGGCACATATTTTACCCCTTTTTCCAGATTTAAGATAAGTCTTTTGTGTCTCCAGAATGTGTTTGTAAATTTTCAGCTCAAAACACCCATCAGATTATTTATTAGACCTTTCTGAGGTTTCTATTTTACAGCTCTGAGCATCTTTTAGCGGTTTTTGTGAATTGTGCCTTTAAGGCTAATCCTCCCCGCCTACTGTTCCCAGGTGCCTGTCAGCGGGCCTCAATCTCAGCCCTTTGTTGCGTCAGACAACACGCAGACGGGAAGGAAGCAGATCTCACGTAACGTTTGTGAGAAATACTACAGTAAGAACTTTACCAATGATTGTTTGATGCATTTATTGTGGAGTTGCAACGATAAGTTACTCACAATGTTGTTACAAAGTTCACGTACACACACACACAGACAGACAGCACGCGCATTTAGCTTTGCACTGCTTTTGCACGCAAAAGTGAGAGGATACATGCTAATATCCACTGCTGTATGGATATCTGTTATGTTAATGTAAAAAAATTAATCTGATTTAACGTCAACAAACCTGAATTGAAGCATCTTCTCTTATAATTGTCCTGACACGCGGCTGTGGTGATGAAGTAAAGCTGAAGTGAATCGCTGTAGTTCATTACCAACATGCACTGTTTTAAACGTGTTAAACTTGTGAAACTCACTCTTGACCACATTTGATTATGATTGATGACCGTCGCGAACTGAACAGACCTTTTATTCCCGGTTGCTTTGCGCACGTCCTGTTAATACGCAGTTATGTTAATGTTAATACGCATGTTAATACGCAGCTGTCAATCAATTCGGTGGGCGATGGAAACGCACTCCCACGTAGAGTTGCGGTCGGTCTCAAAACCGCTCCAATTGGTCCACCTTTTTTATGTTGTTAAATTGAAAAAAGGGGCCGGGTGTGTTTATATCAGCCCAATATGACGGTTTATACACTATACCTACACATATCTGTCCAAACAGCTTAAAAAGTAGATTTTTCACCATAGGTGCCCTTTAAAAAATAGATATGTTTCACCAAAGTCCCTTTATTCTATAGTCTTTGGGTTTACTTGGAATTATAATACATATATTTGGAGAAATATTAAAGTTATAAAACTTGAATTCTCATTGTGTATTTTTCACAGTTTTCCAGTTGTTGTATACACTTTAAATCCATGGCTTAATTTACAGGGACTCTCCATAGGCGTAATGTATTTTCTACAGTAAAACCTGCTGTCTAAGCAGCTTCCAAAAGTTGATTTTGCATTATAGGTGCCCTTTAAGTAGGATTTGAAGCATCTTGAATTACAAAGACATTTGTCATGTCCTCATAAACCACAGACGACAATTGTCTCATTTTGTGTGTGAGACTGTACTCTTTAATGCACAACATAAAAACGTGATATCTGAAAATGACTTATAATAGAGCTATCTAGTTTTGATCTGGGTGGCACGGTGGCTCAGTGCTTAGCACTGTTGCCTCACAGCAAAAGGTCGCTGGTTCGAGTCTCGGCTGGGCCAGTTGGCATTTCTGTGTGGAGTTTGCATGTTCTGGTTTCCCCCACAGTCCAAAGACATGCTCTATAGGTGAATTGAACAAACGAAATTGTCCGTAGTGTATGAGTGTGTATGGATGTTTCCCAATACAGGGTTGCAGCTGGAAGGGCATCCGCTGAAACATAAGCTGGATAAGTTGGTGGTTCGTTCCGCTGTGGCAACCCCTGATGAATAAAGGGACTAAGCTAAAGGAAAATAAATGAATATATATACACATTAACATAATATATCCATAGTGTATGATCAAGCCACACGCATGTCAGCTAACGTGAACATTAAGTCGACATCCTCCTGTTCAAAACCTCCTGACTTTACTCCACTTATGTTTCCTCGCCGGACACTGATAGCGGTTTAACTCTGAGAGGATTAGCCTTAACCCCTTTATTTCCAGGGCAGTGAGCAATCATTTGAAGTGGAGTGTTCTTGCATTTCTGCGTTTAATGTCTGACAGGGCATTCCTCAGACACAGATAATCCTGTGCACTTTAATTATAAAGTGTCGGCCTTTGGTCAGTAACGCTGAGATCAGAGAAAGATCATGAAGGACAGTGCTGCGTGTCCTTGTTGTCTGCTAACAGATGGAAATCTATGTACTCAAAAACTTGAGTGTTTTTGGAGCTCTATACGATCACAGGTGAAGCACTGAAGCCACATGGATTGTTTTGACAATGTGTTAGCTCCTTCTGTGGATTAAATTAGACTTTTAAAAATCAAAACCAAAATATTGAAGATAAATATTAAACCTTTTGTGTTGCTTGTTGGCTATATGAAAACACCTGTAGTCTGAACGTTTGGGCTGATTATGACTCCCATGATTCCACACTCAGTCACAGTGTCATCAACATATGTCTTTGTTAGTTGTCAACACCCATAATTACTATTTTTGTGTGTGTTATTCTCAAAGCTGCCATGCTGATATTATTCAAAAGTGACATATTGTCCCTTGAAATGTGACCTTTTTTGTGTCATTGGTGGCTGTAGCTGGAGGATGGAGGTCTTTTTAACAGTGTCTTTAATGCCACTGAAGCGTATTTGGACAGTTTATTCCCTTCACACCCCTTTATTAACTGAATGCCCGTCAACTGTGCCTTTCTGCAGTGATTGTCCCTACAGTTTGGCACAACATCACAGCTAAATGAGGTCATAATGCACTCATTTTAACACCAAATGCATGTTACAATGAGGCACATAAGTGGTCTGAGTGGTCATAGTTGCTATATGCAACTTTTTCTAATGCCACGTGATTAGCAACCGGTGCCATTCGTTCATTTTCATTTGGCTTAGTACCCTTATTTATCAGAGGTATGGGTGTAACCCAGAACTGGGAAACACCCATACACTCTCACATTCATACACACACTCGGGTAATACGACCCATGTAGTTTCAAGAGTTCGCCCTTGCCGATGATTGATTATAAAGCGTGTTTGGCATGCTATCCCGGGAGAGAGCCCTGTGCTCGTGGGATCCTCGAGCCCGGGGCTCCCCCCGTTACAGGGCGAGAGGGGAGTCCGAGTTTAGGTAGGTCTCGAGAACTCCCCCCGCTTGGCGAATGTAGATCATGAATGGCTCTGGAGAGAGTATGCTGAATTCTACGCTTATCTATGAAGCCGATGTAGTCTGTCAATTTACTTTTGTTACATGTTTTTGGTCTGTAGGAGGAAACCTGAGCGCCCAGGGAAAACCCACGCAAACACGGGGGGAACATGCAAACTCCACACAGAAATGCCGACTTGGCCAGGTAGGATCTGAGCCAGTGACATTCTAGCTGTGAGGCAATGGTGCTAACCATTGGGCCTCCGTGCTGCCCTGATAAGGAAAGGGGAGGAGTAGGGGTGGAAGGGGGGATTCTTCAAGACGAAGATGGCTAAGGTAAGATACTCTGGTTATTTATAGTGATTTATGAATCGTCTGATTGGTGAATCATGCATTAGCTAATGAGGACCAGCTGCTATCAATCATAAGCGCGCGCTCCTCTCGAAATTAGTTTATAAAATAAACTTCACTTTTTCAATTCACCTATACCACGTCTTTGGACTGTGGGGGAAACCAGAGCACACGGTGGAAACCCACATGAACACGCGGAGAACACGCAAACTGCACTCAGAAATGTCAACTGACCCAGCCGGGACTCGAACCTGCGACCTTCTTGCTGTGAGTTGACAGTGCTAATGTTACAAACCCCTTGATGTTATGTCTAGGGGAAGGTGGGGTTTGACATTTAGATAATTAAAATAAATTTACATCAACAGTGAATGAAGTGCAAAACTCAACCAAAGTAATACCAAAATGTGTGACTTTATTTACAATACCCAAAGTGTAGTAGTAGTATGTTGTGGTAGTAGTAGTAATAGTTGCATCGTAAGGAGTAGATGTTGAAGTAGCAGTCGTTAATGTTGTAGTTTCAGTGGCGGTAGTGATAGATGTGGATGTAGTAGTTCCAGTTGTAGGTAGCGGATGTAGTAGTATCAGTAGTAGTCGTAGTAGTAGTCATTGTAGTAGTGGTATCAGTAGTAGTAATAGTTATTGTTGTAGTGGTATCAGTAGTAGTAGACAAAATGGTAGTAGTCGTTGTCGTGGTATCAATAGTAATAGTCATTGTAGTGGTATTTTTTGTAGTGGTATCAGTAGTAGTAGACATTATTGTAGTAGTAGTAGTCGTTGTAGTGGTATCAGTAGTGGTAGTCATTGTTGTAGTGGTATTAGTAGTTGTAGATCTTATTGTAGTAGTAGTCATTGTAGTGGTAACAGTAGTGGTAGACATCATAGTTGTAGTAGTTGTTGATGTGGTAGTGTGACGCGGCAGTAGTAGTAGTTGGTGTAGTACAGGTAATTATTATAATGATTATTTTATTATTATGGTAGCTATTGTCAGTTATTACTGTAGTCCTTTTTTTTTTTTTTTTTTTTTTTTTTTTTACTGTCATTATTACTAGCATTGTTATTACTCTTTACCACTGATTGACTTAATTCTTTTTATTCCCTCTTTATCTGATATATTTATCTGTTATTTGCATAATTTATGTTATACTGTTATACATGTTGTTTATGTACATATGTATATATTCTTCCTTACGTATGTAATTTGACCTTCCACCTAATTACTTTTTCCATGTACAAACACACACACACACACACACACACATATGCATTTACCAGTATCTGACTGTATTGTGGTTGTTTTTTTGTGTTTTTGTGTTTTCTTTATCTATTATTATTTACTTACTTTACTTTCCATTTTTTGTTTTGTTTGAATGTATTCCCATTTAGTGTATTTTTTTGCATACTCTAATAAAAAAAAAAAAAAAAAAAAAAAAGATGTAATTGCATCCTCTCCGAGTAAAAAAAACAAAAAACAAAAAAAAAAAAACAAATACAATACCCAAAGTGAACAAAAACAACGAATGAATCAAAAATAAAGAAAAAGATGGTAAGGCAAAAAATATACTATTTACAATATTTACAACACAAAAAACAGGAAAAACAAGAGAGCTGGCAGAAGGGATGTGGGCGGCGCTAAAGAAATGACAAGAACAAAACCCAACAATATCGAACTCCCCAGAAGCATCTAACTAACTAAATGTATGAAACAAAATAACAAACGCGAAGAGTCTTCCGAGTCCTAACTAACTACTCTGTCTATCGAAAAAGTGCAAGGGGTGGCGCTCGCCCCTAACCCTAATGTACTATACACAAGAGTAAACCTACGTGTTGCAATATGTATGTCGCGTGACCTTCTTACCTGTCCGCTTCGTCCAAGCCTCGTAAACACAGTGAATGAGATGGAATGTGAATGACGGACGGATAACGTGCACACAGAAACAGGAAACAACGAAACACAGTCAGATAGATTTTTTTCATTTGCAAAGCAACGCACTTAATACAAACACAAGAACACAAGAATAACAAGAAGGAGAAGAGAAGAGAAGGAAAGGGCTGAACTAGGATCTGGCGCGCGCTTTTATATCGGGAAGTCTTTGCCTATTGGACGTGATGTCATAGTGACGTAACCGGGGATGAAATGATTGACGGATGAAGTGACCAATAGCAGGAACCGGAGAATCTGAAAGCAGATACGGGAGAACAGAGCGAGAGAGAGAGAAACACAAATAACACAAATAACACAAATACGTAACAGCTAACCACTGTGCCACCCAGATGACATATTCCAGGTTGTAAATAGTCATTTTGGGAAGGATTTCAGCTGCAGCTTTTTATAGTTCAGGAGGCGGGACACTTTAGATTCTAGAACATTTGATTGGACGGAAAACCTGAAGAGAAGTGATTTCACACAAAATAGCTGAGCCATATTGACACTAAAAAGAGACTTTTTAGATTAATTTATTTTCTAAATGTCAAATTTGTCATTGTTAGTCTCACAGTTATTCTCTAAAACAAATTTATAATAAAAGCCCTCCCAACCCCCACTCTCTGAAAAAACACAATGTAGTAAATTTACTGTAAATATAAAACTAAATATCTAACCGGCATGCACCGCTTTACAGTAGGACAGATTTCGACCGCTCTGCGCACTACTGCATGAAGTCAAACACACCTATTATAATTAGCTGATTTTGTAGGCGTAAGATAAGTGCTCAATTTGTCTACATTACTCTGTTGTTTGGATGACAAAAGGTTATGTTTGATTGTTTGTTTGACTTATTTTAGGCTGGTTTGGTCTGCCAGTGGGCTACTCGACAAATGTCAAAATAATTCAGACGGCCAATGAGATTAAAGTAGGCGGAGTTTATTGCGGGTCACTCAACAGAAATCCAGCACACTGTGAAGAAGACGAGGTGGACGAAAAGAGGTAAGATTGAAGCGAAAGTGAAACAAATGACAACTGTTTAATGATATATTGTAAATGTTTTAGAAATGTTGTTCGCTCTCCTCTTTTCCCCCTGCACTGCTTGCCACGCCCACTCTCCTCTCTGCTCACAGAGCTCCACGTGCATCTAGAAGCATTTTTTGAACCTTATGCGGTTGAATTAAATGAATTTGAATGAAATGCTAGTTTTTATTTTAATCTATGAAGTTTGTATAACATTTATTCTAAATTTCCAATAAAATCTTTTTCAGAAAATGACAGTTTTTAGAAAAACAATATTTACGTTTGTTAAAAACAGGGTTGTGTCAGCAAAATATTATTTTCTGAAGTTAAAGTGTGTTGTCTGAAATTGTATAATTTTATATCAATAGTGTCCGTGGGGTCTTCAAATGTCTTAAATCTCAAAAAACAAAATTTTAGGCCTGAAAATATCTTAAATTTACTAAAATATTGTGTTGCATTAGATCTGCACGATTCAGCCTAAAATGAGAATCGCAATTTTTATTTAAAATAAAGATCACGATTTCCTCACGATTCTGTAGATGTAAATAAAGGTTAATTGGAGTAGGCTATTAATATTGCTATTTCAGAATACAACTATTCAAAATTCTGATGTTGAATTATTACGTTTGAGACATTGACAACATTATTAGACTATGTTTTTCTACTGGTAAAATCAGACATTTACCATTATCAGATTCCCTCCTGCATTATATTCAACATTATATAGGCTATAGTTATACTGACGCTGTTAAACATTTATTATCATGCACAACACTCTGTGTTCGCTGTAAAAGAAAAACATATTATATGCTTGCTTGTCGTAATCATTAATCTAAAATGCGATATGATCATTTAAATGATGTGCGCTTTTGGTTTCATTTTCACTAAGTGCGGTTCATACTTCCTGTGCGGCTCCCAAACGATCGCTCTGTGCCACAAACTGAATATTTACAACTTTATTAGCTGTTATTTACAGCCTGTGCAAGTTCTGTTCACTAAAGTAGGCATCATTCACAGGCACACGTGCACCCGCCCTCTCTGTTGTAACAGTTCATGGTCCGCTCACGTCACGTGTGTTTTTGAGGCCGCGAATACATCATTACATGAAGACAGAAATGACATTTTTGGGTAAATTATGCCTTATAAATACAGTATGTGACTCTTTCAACACCATTTGGAGGTGTCACGTTGCTGAACATTGTATGTAAAATGTGAAGACTTGTGTGGCCGCCTTTGCTTCTCTCCTGAACTTGAAAATATGATTGACAGAATCGTAGAAATGCTAAATTAAGATTGTCTAGGGCTGGGGTGCCCAAACTCAGTCCTGGAGGGCCGGTGTCCTGTAGATTTTAGCTCCAACTTGCCTCAACACACCTGCATGGTTGTTTCTAGAAAGACTAGTAAGAGCTTGATTAGCTAGCCCAGGTGGTGTCTGATTGGGGTTGGAACTAAACTTTGCTGGACACTGGCCCTCCAGGACTGAGTTTGGGGACCCCTGGTCTAGAGGGTCGAATCGAGATCGCGATCTTTTTACGATTTAATTGTGCAGCTCTATGTTGCAGGTCAAAATTTTTTATTTAAACCGGTCTGAATTTTGCTTAGTTCATGTATAGCTGCCCAATCACCAACATCCATCTCAATAAAACTTTTAACTTTTTACGTTTTATGTTTAACTATTAAGGTTATGAATACAACTAGAGCTTGCTTGTTTTGACACAATATTTAAAATGTTTTGCTCAGAATTACCTAAAATATTTAATTTTTAATTATTTCATTTATTGTACAATTACAATTATTGTATTATTAAATGTATTAAATTATATAAAAAAAGTTTGATAGGGCAAATAAAAATCTTCCCCAACTGGGCCATTTGAAAAACTCCTTAGCATTTATAACTGTTTGAGTCTGAAATTTCATTCATAATGGAAAATATCTGAAAAAGTTTAACTTGCTGAAACCTGCAGAAACCCTTTATGAAATTGGGATTTTGAATGCTACAAAAAACAGGTTAAAAGACATTTTTATTGTAAATTTGGGAGAGTAACATAAGTTTACAGGATGGAACCAAATTTTTAAACAAACATAACTCTATGGTCATTAAAGCCCCGGTCAGATCACACGATTTTTATTGTCGGTTACGAAAGTCACCATGTCAGATTATGCGATTTATTTATTGATTTATTTTTTCTTGATAAAATCTTGACTCATCGTAGGTTACAGATTACACCAGACTACACGATCCTCCACGATCAGTCATCCCATGACATCTACAACGAACATTATTTCCCAAAGCAGTGTTGCTATTATAACATTTCTTATCGCAATTTAATAAAAAAAAAAAATCTTATTTAAATTTCAATAAACACCGATGCTGGCTGACAACTAATAACAACATTAAAGGCATTCGGTATGACATTCACAGGATCAAACTTTTATGTTTACTTTTTAATATTAATATATTTATTTGAAATCTAAATGTATATTTTCCTGCCAATGTTGCTATTAAACACTTTCTTGCCTGAACATGAAGTGAAAGCACATAAGCACCTGTGAAGCATTAACTAAATCTTTATTTTTCTTATAGAGTAAACCGTCAAACATGAGCATTAGCATTCACTAGTGTTGACCCAAATACAGTTATTGGTAGATTTATGTTGTATACTGTAAATGGCCCTTTAAACTCGAGTCATAACACAGTAATATCAAAGAAGTTCATCTTTACATATCCAGAAAGAAATACCTTGATACACACCAGAGCCCTTACAGAGGTGTTTTTTTTTGTGTGTGTGTCTGTGTGTGTATCAGCCATGTGACTGAGCCTGCCAGAGTCCTGAGAGGCGGTGAGGATCCAGACGTCTCCCCTGCTGTACGCCTTAATGCCCGGGGGCCACAGGGACACTAGGGCCCCTGGCAGCTGGAGCCGAGAGAGACTCAGATGGGGCCCGTCTCAGCAGTCACCCTGGGACACGAGACGGGGAAGAAGCCAGAGACGAAGGTACGACACCTTGAGAGGAAAAGAGCAGTCAGGGTTTTCCCCAGACACACACAGGCAAACATATTTACTGACAGATGTAGTCGTGGTAGAAGTATATCGATGGACTGTGTGTGTGAATGTCAGTACAGAGTGACCCATATTTAGCAGTGACGATGGGAAATTAGTGCAAATTCTGTGTATTAAGATTTACTATTATCAATTTATCATGAACTTTCAGAATTTCCCTAAAATGAACAATTACATAAAACCAAAAAAAAAAAAAGATTAAAAGACAAAAATGACAAATGAAAATTTGTAAATTAAATAAATTTAATTTAAATTACTTTTCATTATTGATTCATAATTAACTTTTTGGAATTATTTACCGAGCGTTATGGTGGCGCAGTGAGTAACACGATCGCCTCACAGCAAGAAGGTCACTGGTTCGAGTCCTGGCTGGGTCAGTTAGGATTTCTGTGTGGAGTTTGCATGTTCTCCCCGTGTTCGCGTGGGTTTCCTCCAGCTGCTCTGGTTTCCCCCACAAGTCCAAAGACATGTGGTACAGGTGAATTGGGTAAGCTAAATTGTCTGTAGTGAATAAGGGTGTATGAATGTTTCCCAGTTATGGCATTTGCGTAAAACATGGGCTGGATAAGTTGGTGGTTCATTCCACTGTAGTAACACAGGGACTAATAAATAAAGGGACTAAGCTGAAAAGAAAATGAATTAATTAATTATTTACCTGTCGATATGGTGGCTTAGTGATTAGCATTTTAGCTTTACAGCAAGAAGGTCGCTGGTTCGAGTCTGGGCTAAGTGAGTTGCCGTTTCTGTTTTACAAGTTTTACAAGCAAATTGTTCTGAAAATAACACACAAATAAATATTTTGTAAATATTCAAACACTAAATCAGCACATTTGATAGATTTCTGATGATCCAGCCTGATCTCACGAGAAAACTTAGGTATTTTACGTTTTGCCAGTTTAGTGGCTAAAGTTGAGTCGTACGATTTTAAAAAAAGAGGCGTGACACCAAACCTCAATATATATATAAGTTTATTTTTATATAATTTAAGCGGCGGTTCATTCTGCTGTGGCAACCTCTGATAAATAAGTAACTAAGCAGAAGGAAAATTAATGATTGAATGAATAATTTAGGTGTGTGTACTGCATATTTATTATGTATATATAAATAGACACAGGCGTGCATAAATTTGAGAGTGTTTATTTATATTTAGATATAAAATATATGTGAATATGATGCATATTATACATACATCTAAATAACTATGTAACAAAATTGTTTTGTATATTTTTGATTCTGTCATTATGTCGAAACAAACTTTTATTTTGGATGTGATTAATCTTTGCCCAGCACTAAAATTTACATTAGACAAACTCAAAATTGACAACAAAAAATTCATTCAAATAATTTGAAACTGAAACAATCAAAAATAACATGAAATAAATAATAAAACTAATCCAAATAGGGCGCCACGGTGGCGCGTGAGTAGCACGTTCGCCTCACAGCAAGAAGGTCGCTGGTTCGATCCCCGGTTGGGGCAGGTCCCGGTTGGGCCAGTTGGCATTTCTGTGTGGGGTTTGCATGTTCTCCCCGTGGTTGCGTGGGTTTCCTCCGGGTGCTCCGGTTTCCCCCACAGTCCAAAGATTGGGTAAGGTAAATTGTCCATAGTGTATGTGTGCGAATGAGAATGTATGAATGTGTTTCCCAGAGATGGGTTGTGGCTGGAAGGGCATCCGCTGCGTAGAACAATGCCGGATAAGTTGGCGGTTCATTCCGCTGTGGCGACCCCGGATTTAATAAAGGGACTAAGCCGAAAAGAAAATGAATGAATGAACACCATGCGTGATCACATTTAATCTTCTCTTTACAATTTTCTCTTTTTTTCTTTTTTTTTTCCAAGAGTTTGAAGAACACCCTGAAGGACCTGAGAGATGTTGGTTTTCTCCAGGCTAAAGTGATCAAGGCCACTGACCTCATGGCTGCTGATCTAAATGGTATTATTTATTATTTGTTGATTCATTTGTTGAGAGTTTTCCACATTAACTGGATCCTCTATGTATTTCTAGGAAAGAGCGACCCGTTTTGTGTCCTGGAATTGGGAAACAACCGGCTACAGACCCACACCGTATACAAAAGCCTCAACCCTGAGTGGAATACAGTCTTTACTTTGTCAGTATTATTGAAGTACTCTACTGTTCTGAACTCTACTGTTCTGATCAAAAGTTCCTTCATTCATTTTCATTCCTTCATTCATTTTCTTGTCGGCTTAGTCCCTTTATTAATCCGGGGTCGCCACAGCGGAATCAACCGCCAACTTGTTGATCAAATGTGACACTGGACCACACAATGATGCTGTTCATTAATACATTAATACAAAACAATAATACATTGTGGGCGCCACGGTGGCGTAGTGAGTAGCACATTCGCCTCACAGCAAGAAGGTCGCTGGTTCGAGTCCCGGCTGGGTCAGTTGGCATTTCTGTGTGGAGTTTGCATGTTCTCCCCGTGGTTGCGTGGGTTTCCTCCGGGTGCTCCGGTTTCCCCCACAGTCCAAAGACATGCGGTACAGGTGAATTGGGTAGGCTAAATTGTCCGTATAGTGTATGAGTTAGAATGTGTGTGTGTGGATGTTTCCCAGGGATGGGTTGTGGCTGGAAGGGCATCCGCTGCGTAAAAATATGCTGGATAAGTTGGCGGTTGATTCCGCTGTGGCGACCCCGGATTAATAAAGGGACTAAGCCGACAAGAAAATGAATGAAGGAATGAAAATGAATGAAGGAACTTTTGATCAGAACAGTAGAGTTCAGAACAGTAGAGTACTTCAATAATACTGACAAAGTAAAGACTGTATTCCACTCAGGGTTGAGGCTTTTGTATACGGTGTGGGTCTGTAGCCGGTTGTTTCCCAATTCCAGGACACAAAACGGGTCGCTCTTTCCTAGAAATACATAGAGGATCCAGTTAATGTGGAAAACTCTCAACAAATGAATCAACAAATAATAAATAATACCATTTAGATCAGCAGCCATGAGGTCAGTGGCCTTGATCACTTTAGCCTGGAGAAAACCAACATCTCTCAGGTCCTTCAGGGTGTTCTTCAAACTCTTGGAAAAAAAAAAGAAAAAAAGAGAAAATTGTAAAGAGAAGATTAAATGTGATCACGCATGGTGTTCATTCATTCATTTTCTTTTCGGCTTAGTCCCTTTATTAAATCCGGGGTCGCCACAGCGGAATGAACCGCCAACTTATCCGGCATTGTTCTACGCAGCGGATGCCCTTCCAGCCACAACCCATCTCTGGGAAACACATTCATACATTCTCATTCGCACACATACACTATGGACAATTTACCTTACCCAATCTTTGGACTGTGGGGGAAACCGGAGCACCCGGAGGAAACCCACGCAACCACGGGGAGAACATGCAAACCCCACACAGAAATGCCAACTGGCCCAACCGGGACCTGCCCCAACCGGGGATCGAACCAGCGACCTTCTTGCTGTGAGGCGAACGTGCTACTCACGCGCCACCGTGGCGCCCTATTTGGATTAGTTTTATTATTTATTTCATGTTATTTTTGATTGTTTCAGTTTCAAATTATTTGAATGAATTTTTTGTTGTCAATTTTGAGTTTGTCTAATGTAAATTTTAGTGCTGGGCAAAGATTAATCACATCCAAAATAAAAGTTTGTTTCGACATAATGACAGAATCAAAAATATACAAAACAATTTTGTTACATAGTTATTTAGATGTATGTATAATATGCATCATATTCACATATATTTTATATCTAAATATAAATAAACACTCTCAAATATACGCAGGCCTGTGTTTATTTATATATGCATAATAAATATATCATTTTAAATTTAATTAAATTAATTCTAAATTAAATTAAATGCAAAAATTAAATACAAAATAAACAATGGAGTTAAATGTATTTATAAATTCATCTGCTGAGGATTTACATTAACAGATTTGTTATTTATTTGCATTTCCAAAAGCTCTATTGTGTTTGCATTTTGTTATTTTTTTAAAATAATTTAAAAATATAAAATTACATGAAAGAGTAAATACACTTACTGAAATTAAAACGAAAATAAACGAAAACAAAAAGTAAAATAAAATAAATTTAAAATCTAAAATTAAATCAAGCAAAATGTTTTTTTTATTTAAAAAAAGGTTATTTTGTTTTAAAAATGTAATATTTGATTTTTTTAAAAAATAAAATCAATCACAACAAAAAAATTGAAAATAAATTAAATTAAAAATATAAAATAAAATAAAGTCTATAATTAAAAATATAAAAGTCAACAAAAAGGTTTTTAATTGAATAAATTTTCTATTTTTAATTGAATTTATTTTCTATGATTATTGAATTTGATTAACAATCATAAAATAAATAAATTCAATTAAAATCTAAAATTAAACCAAACATTTTTTAGTTTGATTTAATATTATATTTTTAACTGCATTTATTTTATTTAAATAAAAAATATCTAATTTAATAAAAACAAAAATAGAAAATAATTTTAATAAAAAATTAAATCAAACAAAAAAAGTTTTTGTTTGGTTTAATTTTAGATTTTTAATTGAATTTATTTTCTGTTTAAAATTGAATTTATTTTATTTACTTTACTGATTTTATTAAAACAACAAAAAGCAACAAATAAATTCAATTAAAAACAATACATAAAATCAAACTAAAATGTCTATAATTAAAAATACAAAATCAAATAGAAATTTTTTGTTTGGTATAATTTTATATTTTTTAATTGAATTTATTTTATTTAAACAAAACAATTAACATTTTAAAAAATTAAAAATAAGAAATTAAAATAAGAAAAATGTAGAAAATAAATTAATTAAAAATATAAACTTAAATCAAACAAAAAAGTCTGTATATACATGTATATACGTACATTTTTTAAAAAAAGTGACAAAATGATATGAAATTGATAATTTTTTTTCTTGTGTCTTGATTTAAAAATATTAAGGATATTTGTATGGAAAACCAGACCCAAATACTGCAGAAGGAACAATCTTTTTGCAGTGTACACACTACATTCTGTATGTCTCCTTAAATATTAAAAATGTGCGCTAATAATGGACTATGTATAACTATATGTAATATTAAAAGTTCTTAGTGAATCAACCACAGGAGAGAGGGAAAAAAAAGTCTTCATTGCTTGACACTAAAACAGTATGCAAACATTTTCTTTAAAAGTCATCCTCAGGCCAAACATACATTTGTGTAATCTCTGCTAGGCCTATAGAAGAGAACAAAAATAGACTCAATATAGTGCTCACAAAACATCTTCACATGAAAACAGAGGTCATTTCTGCTCAGGGCTTGAAACCTGAGACACATCAAACATACTGGAAGGGGGAAAAGAAAGTGTAATTTACTCAACCTTCAGGCAGTGGGCCAGAAAACATGGTAATCCTTACATTAACTGGCTTACTAGCTCTGACAAATGACGCATCTTTACCTAATTATGTATTTTCCTTCTGCAGGGCATCTTACGGAGATGACCGGACTGCAGACATCACAGATATTACAGCAACTCCAATAAGAGTCTCATCACTGGAGGAAAACTGATGGAGCCATGGTTTTGCCTGAAGTACGAGATGCCAGGTCTAATTCACTTTGCTCTTTTGCAAGTAAAAAAACAAACAAACAAACAGATATTTACTAAACATTTTCTAACATACTCATTATGGGTTCATTTTTTTAAGCCCACTTAAAGTAACGTTTACATTTTATTGCATTTTGTTTGAATAGAAATGTGAGTTGGTTATGTGTACATCCCATAATAATAATAATAATAATACTAATAATCATAATAATAATAATACTAAAAACTTGTTTAAAAATCTGCATTAATCATTAGCAGTTTCAACAAGTCGTGTGCAGGATGTATACAATGTGATAGCACAGATATGAAGTGTGCATTCTCTCAGATTTCATCTTAGAGTGTGTGTGTGTGTTTATATTCACACACATCCATGGCAATGTTCATATAACATATACAAATGTGGAAAAGTACTTACCACCATGTCAAAATCTGAGTTTAACCCACTGGTCCTACGCCACCCAACGCGCCCTGAGCTAGGATACACCCAGAGTTGGTTGCTCTACCAAGGAGGCTAAAGGCCACGCCCCTCGCTAGAGCACCTGTAGAGGTCAGAGGAGTGAGGTTTACCTGCACAGCACTTCACTAGCTGGCCTCTGCAGAACTCACCCCCCTAAACCTTATTCCCATCCGGGTCACGACACCAATGTAACCCCACCGTCCCAACCCACTCTGAGCTAGTATCGAAACGACAACCTTCCGCATTGGAATCGGTTGCTCTACCAAGGAGACTAAAGGCCATGGCCCCTAGCATCTGTCACTAGAGCTCCTTTAGAGGTCAGAGGAGTGAGGTTTACCTGCCCAGCACGTCACTAGCTGGCCTCTGCTACACTCACTCCCATCCGGGTCACGGCACCATTCTAACCCCACCGGTCCTAAGCCACCCAACCAGCTCTGAGCTGGGATTGAAAGGGTGACCTTCCGCATGGGAGTCAGTTGCTCTACCAAGGAAGCTAAAGGCCATGGCCCCTACTGTCTGTCGCTAGAGCACCTTTAGAGGTCAGAGGAGTGAGGTTTAACTGCATAGCACTTCACTAACGGGCCTCTGCTACATGAACAGGAGTAGAACTTGTGGCAAAGTTGTAGTAATCAGCCTTTTGAACAATTAATTAAAGTATAGTGCATGACCAAACTCATCATAAACAACAAAGACGCACTGGGAGAGATTAATTGTGCAGTGTAGTCAGGTTTGGGATTTTTTTTTTTTTTTGCGAGATTAAACTGACCTTTTTAAATCGCCTAATGTTGAGACGTCTTTACTCGCATACTGTAGGCTACGCTGTTCAAGCCTTTTTTTTTTTTTTTTTTAACAGAACAATTTACGATGTTTTATTTAATTATTTTATGTTATCTATTGTAGACTCTACGCATTGGTAAATAACCACAATAGATAAACATCTGTGAAAATGAAAAGTCAGCCTTAAATATTGTCATTTACATCAGTTATATTACTGGCACACTTGAGCAGTGTTAGTAAATCGTAAATAGGGATGGCTTGCATGAAACTGATGTTTCGACACAGTGTCGAGATCCCAAAATGCAAGTGTTTCCAAACACAAAGCACGATGCAAAACACCCAGGTCTCGTGACCAAAGTGTTTTGAAACACCAGGTAACGTGACTAAAGTGAATCGCTTTAGTCACGTGACCTGGTGTTCTGGATCAAACCATCAATCATTTCTGAAGCGTTTGAACTGGCTAACAGAGTCAGAAATAAACCTCTTGTGTTCATAGAGCAACTGTGCTGCGAATGGCCCGAGTTCCAATCCCGACTTGTACAAAAATTTTAAAGTTATGGTTTGATGATTTTTAATAGTTACTTTTTTTTTATGACCAAAACAAAACATATTTATTCACACAGTGTTCATTAAGATGTCAGACAAATGTTAAAACAAAATATGTTTAAAACTAATATTGCTGCAGCACCCTGGATTCGAACCCATTATCTCGGCATAACAAGAGTGCTGCACAACTCTTTTTGAGTGATGGTCCCGATCGTTAGGTCCCCCAGGCTATAGTACAAGTCATAGAGCCCGCCTCCCCCAAGTTAACCAACGAGACTTGAGTCCAAAAAAATTGATTACACTTGCAGTTAGGGCTGTAACGATACACCAAACCCACGATTCGGTTCGTATCACGATTTTTGACCCACGATTCGATTCGTATCACGATTTTTTTTCGTGAGGGGTGGGAAACTTTTTTTTTTAACAATATTTTTCATTAAATAACATTTGAAAAATCTTTATAAACTGAACACCAAAGAACAAGATTAACCATGCAAATTATTAACTATATAAATAGCCAAATATAAAATAAATAAATAGCCAAAGCTATAACACTTCTGTTTTTTTGTAACAAAATACTGTTGAAAAACAAACAGAACTAAACTCTATTGTGGAGATGATTCGAGCATGTTGAAAATTCTTTTTCAATCAAGTTCTCTTACATTTTATATAAAGCGCACAAGAATGAGGCTGCCAAAATGGGCAATGCAGTAAAAAAAACTAAATCGAGCGCAGAAGTCAGACGAACAGGTGCAGCCATCAATTAGTGATGCATTTAAGCGATGCACAAATTATAGGAGGGACAATGTGAGGTGGAACAAATGCACTGATGCAGTAACCAAGAATCTCTGCGAAAAAAATAGTGTCTTTCAATACTTTTTTTTTTTTTTCTTTCGGAGACCTCGTAATCACACCCGACAGCTATAATTAATTGTCCGGACGTACATATTTCGCCAAAACAGCTATTCTACGAGCCTACAAACGTATCCGTGGTGAGCTGCAACAGCCCAATTCCACCACAGTCGAGTATTTTTCACTTACAACAGATGTGGTCGAGTAGCCTACAAAAATTACACTTTACATGTCGCTAACTTTCCATTTCATTGACACGGAATGGACACTGGCGTCAAAATGCCTCCAAACTGAACCTAGCTGTGCCCAACACAATTGAGAAGATGGAGAAAGCCCGCATGGACCGTGCCCTTTCTGCTGTGAACTATTAAATTCTTATTTTCCCCGGAGCGGAACAAATTTTCACCGCACAGTTGGACAGGCACAAACAAAAATATAATTCATACATTTTTCTTGGAAAAAAATATCTTTTTGAAACGAATTTCGTTAGGTATAATTTTTATCTTAATTGTTATGTAATTTTGGTTGGTCAGTTAACTACTAGATAAAAAAGAATAATGAATAACCTTTGCGGTGATGCGCTTCAAAACAAGCGCGCTATATGCTTCAGCGCCAAAACACAAGTTGCCGTGAGATTGTGTTGGTTTGGTAAATAAAATAGCCTAAATAAAATTAAAGTTAAATATTCATAGTTTCAGAGACCCCCATATTTAAGTCGGGACATCTGGTGAACGCCCATCCCTCTCTGTGCAGCCAGATTAACAGTGTGAGCAAAGCATCTTATATGCGGTTAAAAAAACCGGCCGCTTCGACAGCATTGGCAATGTTTCGTTGTCTGTTGTCACGGGAACTTTTAATATGCCAATCTATCACAGCCTCTTTACGTATTCTGTACTTTACGTATCATCTGTATGTTGGTTGTGTTGCCTGTCACTTAAAGCACTTACGGCATATTGTGTGGGTCTTGTCGAGCAATTGCCATCCTTTATCTCCACTGGGTAGCCGAAATGTTGCTATACTGCTGACTTATATGAAGAGGGAGGGTCCGCAATCTTGCCATGTTTCCTCACGTTCTTCTTCAACTACAGTAGCTCAACCTTGCAGGAAGGCGTTACATGATTGAAAAGTTAGTCACGGGTGTGTCGCGATTCTTCCTTATCACATCGCGACACAGGATCGTGGTTCTTAGTGTCGCGATTTCGGTTTCATATCGCGTATCGTTACAGCCCTACTTGCAGTACAATGTCCCGAAAGATAGTTTTGGTCAACTGAGGCACTAGATTTCGAGCTGATATAGGTTCAGATCTTCATTCTTGTAAACAGTTTTTAGCCTGTAATTGAATGCTATAAAAACGGGGCAAGTCATCGTGATTGACAGCTTCTCTAAGCAGACCGCCAGAACTTCGGGAGGAGATTGAAGTACCAATGTTAGATTTCTGTGTTATTTTACCATGATAAAATGAGCCGTTCAGCAGTAAAATATACTTTCTGACCTACAGGATCTGATGTATCACTGTTTATTCGGTTAAATGTGGGCTTTTGTTTGCTGATACGCATCAAACCAAGTCAGTGAAGGTGATCGTAATCTAGCAGTAATTCTTTTCATCGGACGGAAATAATAATTGGGAAGACAAAACTAATGTTAGCCTATGTCCACATCGATCTCCGGTGACGTTAATTGAACTTCATTTCAGGGACATTTCTGACTTTGAGTTTCAGCATGTTATTAAGTTAATCCCCTGATTTGCCGTTTCAAAAATATTAAACACTCTAGAAACCGAATATTATGTAACAAATAGAGCTGTAAGTGTTATATATTGTTTATATACATCATTTACCGTTGGATTTTTATTTTAAAACGCCCAATTAACATTAAGATGAATGTAAATTCCTCTTTGCCATATATAATTAAGGCATCGAATAAACCAAATAAAAACGGAGGCAAAGAAAAAAATACTAAACAATATACAAGCAATGTTGCAGCAGCTGACAGACATCAGTTGACGTATTAATATTGCAAAGTTTATTGTACAAAATGTAAATGCTTATATTTAATTAGGGAGTATATTGTACGGGCAGTTAAATGAAAAGTTTGGGGGGCATGGTTGATTTGACGTACAAGCGTTTGGTTGGAAGTTTGATTCCACAGCTCTATCTCTGGCTCCATCAGGTAGTCCCTCAGACTCCAATTTCCGCAGTTTTTTTGCGACAGTTTGTTCATCTTGAGGTGTTTTGCATTCAAAGCGTTCAATGGGAAAAGGTGCTGTCACATCATCCAAATATTTTTTAGTCATTGTAGTAAACCGTAAATAGGGCTGGCTGGCTATTGTGAAACTGATGTTGTTTCGACACCGTTTCGACACAGTGTCGAGATCCGGTGTTTCGAAACACCACCGAAAGATGATCCAAAACACCCATGACACCTGACCAATGGGTTTTGAAACACCAGGTCACGACTTAAATGATCCGAAACACCAGGACACATGCCTAAAGCAATTCAAAGCATCATTTCAGAAGCATTTCGAGACTTGTAAAACTGATTCATTATCACATTTGATGATGATTGATGAACACAGAGAGCTGAACAGATCTTTTAATCCCAGTTGCTTTGCGCACATCCTCTCTTGTTGATATGATTATACACGTTTCTATAGAGACATGTTAATATACAGCTATCAATCAACTGGTGGGCAGGGAAACCACACTTTACGTCACGTTACGGTGGGCCTCAAAATAGGAGAGATTTGGACCCTATTTTAACATCAGGAAATTTAATAAGGGAGACTTATTGTCTTTATAATCACTGCAATAGACACACTGGACTGTAGACAGTTCTGTCCAAACGGCTTACAAAAGACGATTTTCATCATAGGCGCCCTTTAATGTATGCTTGCTGAATAAAAAGTTCATTCCTTCCAAAACAACAAACTTGTGAATGATAGGGTACACACAAAAAACACTTTATAGACTATTTTTAATCATCCAATTAAAAAAAAAAAGTGACATGAAATGGATACATGTATAAATAGGGATGAATTTTACCGGACATTAGTTAAAAAAAGACCACATGTGCAAACAAAAAGACACAAAAATTGCATCCAAGGCAGCTTTGTTTAAAACATGCATGGTGTCACAACAAGTAAGACTTGTTATCAACCAGCAGTGGGAAAATTGTGAATTGTAAAAAAATTGTAATCTATAGTTGTTACACGTTCGTGTATTTGGTTATTTATTTTCGTTATTTGTTGCCCTCTAGAGTTTTTGTATTACCTATTTTGTTTGAATTAAGTAGATTTCTTTGCAGCCACTGATCGTTTGTGTGTAACTGTATGTAGTGTTTGATTCAATTTGAAATTCAATTCAATTTCCAAATAAATAGAATATTTGATGGACAAAAACTTGTACAAGGACAAGTAGCTTTGGCCTAGGACCGATTAAAAATGAATGAACATGTTAGACTTAAAAGGCTCAAAAATCTGTAGCAGCTCAAGCAGACACAGAAGAGTTTCTCGAGCACCCACAAAACGAACATAGAGCGAAGGAGAATATCCTTATATTGTATCAGGACTATGGCCATCAGTCAGTGGTCCTCTATGTCCAGTCTGTGAGGTAGAGCTGCAGTTCAGTCAGTTGCATGGCTTCTGAAAGGAAGGATGCCATGAAGTTTGAGTTCAGGGATACCTGTGTTTTCAGGTAGAGGTCAGTCAGGCTCAGAGCTCATCGTGGTTCCTGGTAAGGTCTTCACCATAGTTGGTGGCTTGGCTGCCAACAAACATGTTCCAGTTCTCAAGTATCTCCTCTTTGCTCAACATCTGGTCCTAAAAACATGAACAGCCGTCATGACAAGTGTGTGCATGTTTCTTCAACCGTCAGCCACATCAAATAAACCATTTTTAATTGCTTAAAATTGCTGGTAAAAGGATCTTTCTAGTTATGGTAGCATTCGAGGATATTTACACAACACAGTTTTCAACTAAAAACTGTGCTTTTGTTCATTTGCAATGGCTTAAAAAAAAAAGACTTTTGCAAGATATGTTTAAAAGTGCAAGTGTTTGAAAACAATACAGTTATTGTTTCAGTCTAAACTATAAAAACTGCATCTTATAACAACAAAGGTCATGTTATGTGGAGGAATTTGTGTATTCAATCCATTCTAAAATGTACTACATTTCTATTTTTCAGCATCAATATTCCAGCCTTCAGTGTCACATGAACCTTCCATCCTATTATAAAAATCATTCTATTATACAAAATAGGGCTGCGTAATTAATCGAAACGCGATTTGAAACATTTAACATTTTCTTTGTATAATAAGCTACACTATCTCCCTAATTTGAGTTGAACTGGTTTACAGACATGTAAGGTCAATTTTTTGTGCTTACGGTTTGATCTAGAGAAAAAACATTTCATTTCTGAATGCTTAAAAACAAATTTGACTAAATGTTGGTGTAAGTCAATATCTTTTCAATTTATTTTTTTAAACTAACAATCACTGAATTTTAGCAGTAAGAAGCTATGATACAGATTATTGAGCTGAGTTTACAAAGTCAAATCGCAAGATCAAAAACAAAAAGCAATTCTATATTTTTTTTCCAAATCGCACAGCCCTAATGCAAAAATAACAAGATTGTGTTGCAAACAATTCTTAACCGTATCTCAGCCGATTCTTACTTTGTCTGTGTCCGACTCGTACACCAGATGTCTGGCTTCTGCCTGTGCGTGATCATAGTCCTGTGGCAGGATCCAGTGACGAATCTCTTCTAGATCCATCTTCCCATCTTTGTTCAGATCTCTGAAATCTGAAAATTGGTCTCTCTCAGTCCTTACCCAGTCTGGCTCTGGACCAGCATCTTCGTGTGCAAACATGTCCGCTGAAAACAACAGAAAAACATTTTTACTTGCAGTCATAATATTGAAAAGAAGGTGGCCACTTGTGATTAAATAACCAGCTTAATAACATCAAATTCAAGTTTGTTCCCTTTGGTGGAAATCTTTTTGGCAGGTGCGAATGCAACAATTGCACTCTGGTGCACATCATACAAATGGACCAAGACCCAGCCGAAGAGAGGGTCTCGATCCACTTCACACCTTAAATGAACAGTATCAGAGTTTGTTGGGATGACACAATTGAAGAAAGCCATGTGCACCTTTTGAGCTATCAGGATCCTGTGGTTTGACCCATAACACCTGCTGTACCCAAGCAGCCATTAGCAGAGCTCTCCAATGAACTACTATTAACAAAACCCAGTCGATGACCAAGTTTTATCATATAACTTAGAATAGAATATTTATTTATTTATAAAAGAAAAGGGGTCGCCACGCTAGCGTAGTGAGTAGCACGTTCGCCTCACAGCAAGAAGGTCGCTGGTTCGAGCCTCGGCTGGGTCAGTTGGCATTTCTGTGTGGAGTTTGCATGTTCTCCCAGTGGTCGTGTGGGTTTCCTCCGGGTGCTCCGGTTTCCCCCACAAGTCCAAAGACATGCGGTACAGGTGAATTGGGTGGGCTAAATTGTCCGTGGTGTATGTGTGTGAATGAGAATGTGTGGATGTTTCCCGGAGATGGGTTTCAGCTGAAGGGGCATCCGCTGCATAAAACATGTGCTGGATAAGTTGGCGGTTCATTCCGCTGTGGCGACCCCGGATTAATAAAGGGACTAAGCTGACAAGAAAATGAATGAATGAATGAATGAATGAATAAAAGAAAAGGCATTGCTGTGTTTGGCTTTTCTGTGTTTGTCGAAGGTAACTAGTCTACCATTATAACTGAAATGTGTATAATACACACATTATAACTAAATTGCTCTCTATTTGCGCATGTCTACATTTGAAAAACAACTTGTGTGAAGAAAAGAAGCGATCTGTGAGTGGTCCAGTGAGTGGTGTGAGAGCTATATGTTCTTTGAACACAGCATACACCACACCAGAGGAGTGCAAGCCTTTCTCTCCAATTAATGTCTGACTTTAGCACATGTGTACTTTTGTTTGCAATTTCTAGTTCACTAGCAAAACGGGCAGTGTGAATGCAAACCGCAGCAAATTAAATGAAGAAAAAAAAATTAAATACTGTGTTTACTCCAGTCCAAAGCAACTGAACTAAGGAACTTTCCTGGTGTGAATTGACTCTAAAACTTACAAAAAGCTTTTATATAATTTGGAAACACCTCACACCAAATATTTATGGTACAGTCTATTGGCCACACAAATACACATCAGTACCTACCAATGTATTCATCTTCATCGACATGACCATCTCCATTTTTGTCAATGTCTTCAAGAGTTTCCTGGTAAAGCAGAGACGGTTACATATTTTTCAAGAAATAGCATGATGGTTGTTTTCAGTAGTCTTCATAATTAAACTGGCAGTAACTACCACTGTCTAAAACACCATAATCATAAACATACTCACAAGAACCACAATTTCCTGCATGTGAGCAAACTCCTCTGGGTGGAGGAAAGCAGTGAACTCCTCTTTGTCTGCAGCCAAATCGCCATCGAGGTCTGCGGTTTTAAACCTGCGTTCATCTCGCGGGAGCATCTTCTTGAAGCTAAACTGATCTGTAGCATCTTCAAACTCCTCTGGGTTGGCTGGAAAAGGATAGATTGAATCTCATATAAACACTGAATGAATATCAAAACTCATATCTGAATTAATAGTTTATCTGAAATATCTTTGTTTCAGACACAGTTTGTCTTACCGAGGTAGTAACCGTAAGTCGCCTGCTTATACTCATCCCACGAGATCTTGTTGTCTTTGTTCAGATCATAGTCAGTCCAGACCTTCGCAACGTTCTCATAAACGTAGCGCTTCTGAACTCTCTTGATCCAGGCTTTGAGTTCATCAGTGGTGATAAATCCATCAACATTGTTGTCGATACGCTCAACTATTTTCCTAAGAAATGTAAAAGTACATAGAATTGAAAGAGTGAATAAAACGCAACTTGTGTAGAACACACTTTGAATTAGGTTTTCATACAGATCTCTGGCTTTTTAGCCTCAGACAGAGTGGATCCGATAATAACATGGTCAGAATATATTGCACAGCAGGCCTGTCGTAATTACTTATGTATGCAAATATTACAATCTTATTTTGTTTATTTGATTAGTCACACTTACATAATAACTGTAGATTAAATATAATTAAGTGCTTCAATGTCAATTAATTATTAATAAATATAACGGTTTGGCAGTTAATGGTGTCATGTCAACAATAAAAGAAAAGAAAAACATTGGGAAACACTTTATTTTAAGGTGTCCTTCCTTATTTTAGAGTAACTATTCATTTAACTATTTTAGTCTAGTCTAATTTCAATGAATTACTATACAGTTAGAGGTGCAATGTGTTTAATGTTTAGGGTGTAGTTCCAAGTAGTTATGCATAATTGTAATTATTAAAGTATGTGGAACATCACAATAAAGTGTTTCCAAACACATGCATCAATTTTACAAAAATTATAGATTTTGATGGGCTGCAATGTAAATATAAAAAGGACCATGCTTAAAATTGAACATAAACAAAAATATTTTAAATTTTAACTCAAAAAAATCCAGATAATTTGGTAATTTGTAATAAGACTCTTTATTTTTTCCATAGCTGTACACTGCAAAAAGTCTCACTATGATCTACACAATACTTGAACTTTTATTTTTACTATTTTCACAACATTAAAGCAAACCTCAGGGCCTTTTCAATCCAGTTTGCAAGAAAATGTATTTTTATATAGAGAGTAAGTTTAAAGACGATTAATAATCAGCAGCACAAACATCACGATTACACACACCACACTAGAAATATATAGATTATTAATACACCCTATGTTTTTATTTATGAAAATTTAGCAGATTTTTAGCAGATATTACAACCAAAATTCATATAACTCTCAGTGAATAAAAATATAATCTACTTTCCTCTTCTTGGCTCTAAGCAAAATGCACCATTTCTTTCAATTTAAGTTGAAATACGACACAAAGAAATGTTTTTGACTGCAACTGAAATTCAAGTTACTACAAGGCTGTCAACAGCAAATTATTTTTATCTCTGATGCCACGTTGTGAAGTGCAGTGAGCCCTCCTCCCACTCAGAAAGACAGGAGAGGAGAGGAGATCTGGGGGAATGCCTTCATGTTTACGCCCAGTTCACCCCATGGTGAGCTGGAGAACGAGTTGCATTGGCACCATAACCCAGATACTGTTGACATGGCAGTTTGGCAACCACCACACTGGAGGGCATTTTATCATCATGTGGCAGGAAAATCCATAAAAATAGACTAAAGACTTTTCTTGTTGAAGTACTTGTATTCACATTTGTTAATGCATTCCTATACATAACGTTATACTTCATGTATTCTTATTTATTAATACATTACTGTACATGTTTTTCTTATATACACTACATGTAACTTTGGACCACAAAACCTGTCATAATTGACAATATGTTTTTTAAAATTGAGATTTATGAGTTTTCTGAACGATGAAAAAAATTATCTTTCTGCTGATGAATGGTTTGCTACGATAAGACAATATATGGCCAAGATAGAACTATGGAAATCTGAGGGTTAAAAAAAAAAACTAAATACTGAGAAAACCTGCATAATCAAGTTCTTGGCAATGCATATTACTGATCTAAAATTAAGTTTTGATGTATAGACAAGTATATTTGATGTAGGAGATGCAAAATGTCTTCATGGAACATAATCTTAAGATCCTAATGATTTACTTTTGGTCTAAAAAGACAAACTCATGACCAATACAAAGTATTTTTTATCTATTGCCAAAAATAATCATGCAACAGAAGGTTTTGTGATCCATGGAAGCAAATTTGATTTTTAAAAATTATGTATAAACAATAACTATTTAATAATAAAAAATTATGACAAGACAGTCAAGACAACAAACAGTTTTTTGTTGATTGAACTTGTTTAAATGCTTTAATCAGGATTCAACTATGTTTAGGTAATACAAAGTTTAACTTAATCTGTTTGCTTGATGTAAGTTGACATGACTAGAAAATTTCATTACATTCAACTAAAAAAATAACAGTGCATGAATACACATCCTTATTCTCCAAGAATATGACACGTTATAAACTAGATTACCCAACTGCTCCTCTTTTTTGTCATCTTGAACAGTTATATCTGTGTCTGACACAAATACAGAGAAGTAAAGTTACATTTTTTGTGACAAAACCCCTCAAATCTTACCCTAATCTGGCTTTGCTTTCCTCCGGGGTGAGCTGGTCAAATGTAGTGGCCTCCTCTTTGCCTAAAAAGGCCTCGTGGTCGTATTGATAACTCTGGTTGTCTTCGTGTGTTTGTCTGCTCAGTTCGGGCTCGTGGTGAACTCTTTCTTTCCTGAGAGTGGGTTTTCCTTGCACAAGACTCGTGCAGAGCGACAAAAGCCACAAATACGTCGAAACCTCCATTTTTAAAAGGACGCAATTCGATGAGAGAGTCTAAAAACAGCTCAAAATTAAACAGGTTTAATCGTATACCGCCAAAATCGCAAGAAGCTGCAGCTGCCAGAGAGACGCGTTTGAATTGTTATCAACTGGGAGCGAAACAATCCCAGTATCCAGAACACAAGTCGGATCTTTTCATTTTCGATTCAAACATACCCGGCGGATCACTAAACGCCACAACCAAACCCCGAATGGATGCGTGTCAGCGGACAGCCAATCATTAACTGGCTAGCAAAGGAAGATGGAATGTTAGAAGCTCAGGTATTGGTCAATGGGCTGTCTGTAACTCGAGATGGGCGTGGACGCCACGTTGCAAGATGACACGCAGAAGCGCCTGGATGCATTTTATTTTAGGAATGCCCTAGCAGCGGAACGCAGCATTATGGTGCAATTAAAGCTCAAAGCTAAAATCCTGCAGTATTATTATTATTAGTGAGTTAATTTCTAGCGACTTAAAAGATGTACATGTTTACAGATATAGACTATAGAATAAAAGTGTTGCAAATTTGGATAAAACTTTAGTTTATGCCAAAAAATGCACAACATGACAATATAGTTATGGGTTTGTGTAAAACGTACTTGTTAATTTTATTATGAACACTACTTTTAAAAAACATAAATTGATACATAATATAATAATTATGTTTTTGGTCATTTTTAGAGTCTTTTCAGACGTGTTTATATTCATAGACAACACAACACGTTTTACATTACGAACAGTTACGAAATTAATATTTGAACAAAACAAGCTCTAAATGACATTGCAAAACTTTAATCTTATATTGTGTTATAGAATAACATTAATAAATCCAGAGAAACTGAGCAATTTATAATTCTCTTCATTTCATGTCTTGCTATGAGCTACTCATTATCTTTGGTGAAACAATTTTACACATAAATATTGAGTAATTTTTAAAGTCATCAAATTACTGAAGGAAACTAAGAATACACTCACCAGCCACTTTATTAGGTACACCTTACTTGTGGTGGACCCCCTTTGCCTTCAGAACTGCCTTAATCATTTGTGGCATAGATTCAACAAGGTACTGGAAATATTCCTCAGAGATTTTGGTCCATATTGACATGATAGCATCATGCAGTTGTCGGCTGTACATCCATAATGCGAATCTCCCGTTCCACCACATCCCAGATTGAGATGTTGGAGGCCATTTGAGTACAGAGAACTCATTGTCATGTTCAAGAAATTCTGACATAATTCATTAGATTAGATTAAACTTTATTGTCATTACACATGTACCAGTAAAAGGCAACGAAATGCAGTTTGGGTCTAACCGGGATTGCAATAGCAGCAAGTGCAGAATACAGGAATAAATTCTAAAGTGCAGTTATAGAAAAACTATGGTGATATTTACAAAAGGATGTACTATGAACATTATATACAGGTTGCATTAGCTATGAACAGAGATTTACAATAAATGAATATACATACAGGTTGCTATTAATAATCAGAAGTGTGCAGATAGATAAGCATAATTACAAATGTATATGTACAGTGGGTGTGTAGATAATTACAATGTACATGTGCAGTGGGTATGTACAGTTCAAATAAATGAATCAGTGCAATGTAGGTTGCTTATTAATAATCAGAAGTGTGCAGATAGATAAACAAATGTGTACAGTGAGTGTGTACAGTTCAAAAACATGAATCAGTGCAACGAACATGTGCAATTTTTAAATGTGCAAATGTTATATAGTGCAGTGATTGTGAGGAGTATAAGTTATGAGGAGAGTGCGGGGTGTATTAGGGGAGGCAAAAGAGTCAGTGGGGGGCAGAGTTCAAAAGGGAGACAGCTCTGGGGAAAAGGCTGTTCCTCAGGCTGCTGGATTTTGTCAGAGGGAGCCTGAAGCGCCTGCCCGAAGGCAGGACAGAAAACAGCTTCATGACATGACGTGTTTATGACAATTCATGCTTAATGACATGACGTGTTATACTCCAGGAAGTAGCCATCAGAAGATGGGTACACTGTGTTCATAAAGGGATGGACCTGGTCAGCAAGAATGCTCAGGTAGGCTGTGGTGTTGACATGATGCTCTATTGGTATGGGCCCAAAGTGTACCAAGAAAATATCCCCAACACCATTACACCACCAGCAGCAGCCTGAATCGTTGATATAAGGCAGGATGGATCCATGCTTTCATGTTGTTGACCCTACCATTCAAATGTTGCAGCAGAAATCGAGACTCATCAGACCAGGTAACTTTTTTCCAATCTTCTTTTGTCCAAGTTTGGCAAGCCTGTGCGAATTTTAGCCTCAGTTTCCTGTTCTTAGCTGACAGGAATGGCAACCGGTGTGGTCTTCTGCTGCTGTAGCCCATCTGCCTCAAGGTTGGACATGTTGTGTGTTCAGAGATGCTCTTCTTCATATCTCAGTTGTAATGAGTGGTTATTTGAGTTACTGTTGCCTTTCTGTCAGCTCAAACCAGTCTGGCCATTCTCCTCTGACATCAACAAGGCATTTGCACCCACAGAGCAGCCACTCACTGGATATTTTCTCTTTTTCTGACCATTCTCTGTAAACCCTAGAGATGGTTGTGCGTAAAAATCTCAGTAGATCAGCAGTTTCTGAAATACTCAGACCAGCTCGGCTGGCATCAACAACCATGCCACGTTTAAAGTCACTTTAATCACCTTTCTTCCCCATTCTGATGCTCAGTTTGAACTGCAGCAGATCGTCTTGACCATGTCTACATGCCTTAAATGCATTGAGTTGCTGCCATGTGATTGGCTGATTAGAAATTTGCGTTAATGAGCAGTAAGACAGATATACCTAATAAAGTGGCCAGTGAGTGTATATTGTGAGAACACAGTGAAAGGGGGTATAAAACATAATGAAATATGTGGCCCCTGGTGATACCTTGAGGTCTAACCGTACTTTCAAGCCATGTTGAAAGAAAAATAATTTTATTTATATCATTATTACCATGCACAGCCTTGGTAAACAGTTCTGCATTTTTTTCTGATTTGTTGATCATTGCCTTTGTGTTCATTTTAAAGGATCTTTCACACTGTACTTCAGTGCATTTGCAAAACGTATTTGCAAAAACATCACGTCAAATAACCCGAGAAAAGACAATGCAGATGAAGTCTAAACATTTAAGCATCATTACGTATTAAAAGATTTACATGATTGTGTCAGATACAACTGCGTTTCATTAATATCATCATATTGAGCTGATTTAAATTGACAGAGCAAGTATAATTTAAATACATTAACAATTAATTACTCAAATAAAAGGCCACTTGCCTTGGGCTAGTTTCATAACAGAGCTGTGGCTCTCAGTTTGGGCTGGAAACATGGCATGTGTTAGCATATTATGCAAATAATGAACGACAAAATTCATGCTGGCCTGTTTGCAGAAGGGAATTAGAGGCGACACTGGCAGCAAGTTATTCCCACAGTACATTACATGAGCTGATGCAAATTCAGAACATATGGAAATATTTATTAAATTGTGAATAAATTAATATGAACTTTTTTGACAAGATTTGGCTTAAAATTACAGTAGTGGCAGCGAGCATGTTTGGGTTTACATTTCATTTGATTTATTCATTTATTACAGACTCACTAAACACTACATTAAAATGCATATTTCACCTTTTAAAGAGATCCAAGATGAGAGACCCAAAACTGAAAATTCTGAAGATATTTTGGAGAAAGCTGTAAACTTGTAACCATTGACTTCCATAGTATCTGTTTTTCCTATACTGAAGTCAATGGTTGCTATCTTCTTTTGTGTTTAAAGTGGTGGTCCACAGTGTATTTTGAAGGCTTAATTGTGTTCATAAGATGCAAAGCAATGTGTGCTCATGCTTCACTTGTAGAAAGTCACGTTATTTTTTCATGTATCTTACTTTGATTATATACAGCTACTCAGCTAACATGAAAACGACTGTCATTTTTCCCAGTACCTCTGAAAGGCCCGCCCTCGAGAGGCTCTGATTGGTCAGCTAACAGAATGTGCTGAGATTCGTGGATTGGCTTCATGTCATCTCATGCCCCTACAAGAGTGAGCTTTTGTGCTGTGTAAACAGTCAGTCAGAGTAGCTGTTAGCATTAGCTGCCTGAATCAGACAGAAAAATGAAGAGCACACAGCTGAGCCTCACGCCTGCTCTCTAAAATAAAATCTGGCAAGTGTCTTTCACATATATTCGGAATAAGCATGTGTAAGTAATTTAAAATGTCCACATGTCTTTTGCGAGTTTGTTATTTGAGATGTAAAACGCATGGAAAGCAGCTGCATAGAGAGACACTGAAAGCGGCCGCATAAATGATACAATTTATTGAATAATAATATGATATATTAAATAATAATGATATATTGAATAATATTATGATATATATGAATGATTTGACTTATTAAATAATAATATGATATACTGAATAATAATATGAAATATTGGATAACATGTGTATATATCTTTAATTTAGTTTTTCTTTTACTATTTACTGTTTTTTTTTTAATTACATATGTATGTTCTTTTATTTTTGTAAACTTTATAACTGCTTTGGCAATACATTTGTAATAATTGTCATGCCAATAAAGCAACTATTAAATTGAATTGAATTGACAAACACTGAAAGCGGCCACATAGAGAGACACTGAAAGCGGCTGCACAGAGAGACACCGCACGTGCTGCTGAAGATTGTAGCTGTTTACAGCAGTTTGACTGATAAATATTTCCCATTGTTTACATCCTTGTTCATGTCTTCGCTACAACATACCAATAATGCTAGAAACTGTGCCTGTAGTTGATCAATTTTAACAAATAAAAACACTTACAGGTTGTAGCTCACAATCCATAGCTTCGTCGGTTGGAGTTTTAACCGAATCCAGTACTGAACTGGGAGAGATTCTGGAAGTTCTCCTTTCTCAAATGCTAGCTATATCTTCTTTTTTTTTTTATTATAATCCTCCGGAACATAATTAGGATAAGCACTTAAGCGTCTTACATTCAGAGATGTTGTTTATGTTCACACAGCTACATGACACATCAACTAAAGTTTAAAATATGATATCGTAGTGAACCACCCCTTTAACAGAATAAAGAAACTCATGAAGGTTTGGAACCACTTGAGGAAGAATAAATAGTGAGTAAAATTTCATTTTCAAATTCACTATTTATTTTTTTAACGTGAATTTTGACTGTCAAATGATTTGCATCCTTGGTAAAGATGAGCAAAGAAGGCTGTGAAAGAAAACTGTATTGGTTATCCTTTTTGATTTACAGTCAAAGAAATTAACAAAAATCTCATCTTTTATTGAAATAAAACCGGGGCAGATTAAATTATATATTTTTTCTACAATACACATTGGTCAGCATTATTGGCACCCCTAAAAATTCTGAAAGTGAAATATCTCTCTAGTAAATATGTTTGTTTTTAGTTCAAACTCGAAAGAATAAAGCCATTTCACATAATTATCAATCATCTCATAATCAAATATTTTCACAGAATTTATTGCTTGTTTTTTTTTTTTTATCAAGGGTGCCAATAATTTTGACAATGATTGCATGATATTGGCACAGGTGAATCCTTGCTTTAAATATCTTTCTACAGTATTTAAATTAGCAAATAATTGTCGTCCTGCCCTGCTTAACACAGAGAACTAGAATAACGCTTGGTGGAAATTGGCTATTACATATTTCATTCTCTTAACCGTTGATCTGTAGGCTTTTCTTGTACATGAAATATGCGCTCACTCACTGTGCCGGTATTAAAAAACCCTTTTGCAAATGAAGGGTATCAGTGGGGAAAATAGTATTTACAGCACCATGTTATGAATGTAAATGTTCATTTGAGCATGGGAAAGAATTTTAAAACTGTTTTATGCACTGTTTAGTTCATAGGTCTTAATCTAGCTCTACATTACCAGATTTACGCCATTAATCAAATGGAAGTATAGAAATATATTCTGTGGTTATTCAGATGAGCTGGGAAGGCAGACAACTTTTTAAACTAATGCCTGCATATACTCTACAGTACAAAAAGACACAAAATTTCCGCAATAGGAAACCATTTCTGCAGAATAATTGTTGATGGTGGATTGAAATGATTCAAAGCATTTTTAATGTTTTTTATTGCTGCATATTCATGCAATCATTGCTCTGCATAAGTGCTTTTCAAACAAGCACTCCTTTGGGTTATTTTCAGTTTCTGAACCCAAAGGCTCATTAATCATCTAATCATTTCTGAGGAAGTGTTAATTCCATGGTTTGGCTCCCAGCACTAATGTTACATTAATTAGAATGGCCTTCATAAATGTGTCTTGTGTTTAGTAATATATAGTATTGTGTTGATGACTCATTAGAGAAATTAGACAACTGATTATGATTTGTAAAATTAAGGACAGTGAGTACAAAGACATAATGGGAAAAAATCTGAGCTTCATATTTTGATACAGTAAATATTACAATACAAAATACACAATGGTGTGAATAAAGTGTTTGCCCCTTTCAGATTTCTCTTTTTGTTTGTTTTTTTGCATTTCACACTTTAATGTTTCAGATCATGAAACAAATTTAAATATTAGTCAAAGATAATGCAAGTAGACCTGTCATGCAGTTTTTAAATTAAGGTTTTTTTATTATTAAAAACAAAATCTAAAACATTTCTAATTTCTAAGTTTCAGCTTTAGGACTGCACTGAACCATTGTGAGAGTCATTATTAACATATGGCAAAACATGGAACAATGGAGAACCAACCCAGGAGTGGCTGGCCAACCAAAATCACTCCAAGAGCGCAGTGGCAACTCATCTAAGAGGTCACAAAATGCCACATAAAGACATCCAAAGAACTGCAGACCTCACTTGCCTCAGTTGAGTGTTCATGACTCCACCATAAGAAAGAGACTGGGCAAAAATGGTTTGCATGGCAGAATTTCAAGATGAAACCACTTAGTAGATCAGCAGTACATAAAAAGGCTCATCTCAGTTTTGCCAGAAAACATCTGGATGTTCTCCAAGACTTTTGATGAAATACTCTGTGAGCTCATGAGACAAAAGTTTAACTTTTTGGAACGTGTTTCATTATGTGTGGCATAAAGGTAACATTACATTTCAGAAAAAAGAACATCATACAGAAAGTAAAATGTGGTGGTGGTAGTGTTATGGGTTGGGGCTGTTTTGCTGCTTTAGGACCTGGAAGACGGTGATGAAAGTCACTATGAATTCTGCTGGGTACCAAAATAATCTTGAAGGAGAAAGTGAGGCCACCCGTTAGTGACCTCAAGCTGAAGCAAACTTGGGTTTTGCAGAAGAACAATGATCCAAAATACATCAGCCACTCCAATTCTGAATGAAGAAAAACAAAACAAAGACTTTGGAGTGGCCTAGTCAAAGTCTTAACCTAAATCTAATTGCTATGCTGTGGCATGACCTTAAAAAGGTTGTTCATGGTCGAAAACTTTCCAATGTCACTGAATTACAACAATTCTGTAAAGATGAGTGGGCCAAAATCCTCAACAGTGCTGTAACAGACTCATTGCAAGTTATCAAAAATGCTTCACTGCAGTTGTTGCTGCTAAGGGTGGCCCAACCAGTTATTAGGTTTGGGGGGCAAACATTTTTTCACACAGAATTATGTAGTTTGGTATTTCCCTTAACAATAAAAACCTTCATTTCAAAACTGCATGATGTGCTTACTTGTGTTATTTTTGACTGATATGTAAATTTGTTTGATAAACTGAAACATTAAAGCATGAAAAAGATGCAAAAAAAAGAGGAAATCAGTAAGGAGACAAACATTTTTTCCCAATATACTTTTTAAAAAGTAAATTTATATTCCATTTTTATTTTAATAGGCTATATATATCTGACATTATATACAAAAAATATAAACATACATACATATTTTAAACTATGTTAAGCTTTAAAATATTTGAATCTTTATGTACTTACGAATGAGTAGAAAAGTCACAGAGAAGTCTTAGAAATAATTCAGTCAAAAGCTGTGGAAATCCTGAAGTACATAAATTATGCTTGTTAGTGCAGCACATTTTTGTTAGGTTCAAATATCAGACATAACCTCCCCCATCATTCAAGCCTTTAAAGCAATAATTTCTGTTCTCCAGTATCTATCAAACCCTCATCTCAGAAGAGAAGGTTTGACAGGATAATCAGGAGGGTGACATTAAACGCTTCCTGTGACTCAAAATCGGGAAGTGACATAAGATGCAAAATGATTGAGAGCAAACAAAAGCAAGCAAGATGCACTTTTGTGTGGATTGAGTGATGTGATGATTATACGCATCAGGCTTGGACTGAAACACAGACGCATCTCTCCATATATTCAGCCAACTGGAGCAGCTCATGGGAGCTTAAACGCTTTATGCTGCTGAAATAAAAATATAAAAATCTCATTGGAACGCTACATGGCTGTGCATTAGTTGGTCCCACAATATGAAGGTGTTTATTTCTCAAAGAAAAATATCATGGCAAATGCACTTTATTAAAAAAATATACAAATATTTACTCTTATTTTTCAAATTATTTCTCAGGCTGCATTAGATGCCTTTGTGTGCTGTATGTTTGACCTTAAAGGGGCTTGAATCTAGGACTGCACAGACTGGGTCTCCAATCTGACAAATTTTAACCACAAAGTATTTCCCAAACCCATATTATTGCTACTGGTAATAGAAAACCTTAAAGCTGCGGTTATTCTTAAAGCGGCAGTTCGAAAGTTTTTTTTTTTTTTTGTGGAAAAAGTAATCAATAATTAGTTTTTATGCAGATATACACTGTAACAGCCAATTTTCAATACTTTCCTTACCTTAATCAATTCATAACAGTAAAAGTTTGGTAGGTTTTTGCAGAAAATCCTTACAAAATATAAATATTGTTTATCTTTGCATCATTACATCACATCTGTACACATAAAAAGAAGTCCCAACTATACACTCTTAAAACAAACGGTTCTATATAGAACCAAAAATGGTTCTATCAAGCGCTTCATATATGGAACCCCAAAAAGGTTCTATATAGAACCATTTTAAGGGTTCATTAAATAGAACCCCAAATGGTTCTTTGAATTCAAGTTAGATGGTTCTATTTAGAACCATTTAAGGGTTCTTTTTATTTATTATTGAATTATTGTTACTTATTAATGAATAAAAAATAAAACCAATCCAGACAATTCAAATTGTTTAAATTTATTCAATTCATTATACAAAATATTTTTTTAAATATTTAAAATTGCACCTCTGCATACTTTGCATTGGACAGCAGATCTACCTTAACAGTTTAATGGCATTTTACAATGTAATTGAAATGATTTCACTTTTCTAAGCTTTTTTACTGTTTGAACAAATACAGTGCTTAACTTTCACACATCTCTAAACGGAAGAGAAATATATCACAATGCAGATGGAAACAATACACAAACAATCAAAACATCTATTAAATAACACTACAATTTCAAAAAGTGGATGGTACCTGCATGTATTGGTCATCACAACATCCATTTTTATACATAATTTAATAAGAAACATCACTAAAACATTGCAGAATGATTAGACAAAACACTGCAAACAGCCATTCCACAACCTGTAGCATGTCCATGTCTGTCAGCCTCTCTTATAAGGTAAATAGTTTTGTCCATGGGTGGCACAGTGGCTCACTGGTTAGAACTGTCACCTCACAGCAAGCAGGTCACTGGTTCGAGTCCCGACTGGGCCAGTTGTCATTTCTGTGTGGAGTTTGCAAGTTCTCCCAGTGTTCATGTGGGTTTCTTCTGGGTGCTCCGGTTGCCCCCACAGTCCAAAAGCATGTGTACAGTATAGATGAATTGGCCATAGTGAGTGAATGTGTGTAGATCTATGAGAGAGTATATGGGTGTTTCCAAGTGCTGGGTTGTGGCTGGAAAGGGCAGATTAGTTGGTGATTCACTCCTGTGTGGTGCCTCTGATAAATGAGGAAGTTGAAGGATAGCGAGTGAGTGTTGTCCATTGTAATACTGACACTTCAAGCCTTGGTGGAATCAGGAGAGCTGCTGAATCCTGGATGGTGTAGGACCTTTGGATTTCTGTAAAACAATATTTTAATGTTGAGTACTTTTAACCAATTAACATGTCATCAAATAGAATTACAGTTATAATCAATACATTTAAAGTGTGTGTGAGTGTGTGTGTGTGTGTTTGGGGCAAATAGTATGTAGTATAGTGTGTAGTTACCTTCTGCGGTTTTCTTCTGCTGGTCCAATGAGACTGTCATGGAGCACTTCCTTCTTTCCGTCCCTTTTTGGGCCATTTCTTTTAAAGATGTTTCTGTGTTCTTCACCAAGTTTTCTATGCAGCATCCTAAATGCAAAAAAACATTTTGTTTACTTCATGTGTAAGTTTCCAAATGACATATTTTCAGCAATACAAGTTTCTTAAAGTCATCATGGACGCAAAACTATTTGGCACACAATGTAACAGTGTTTACTCACAAGCTGTGGCACTCCAAGAAGAAGAAACTGCTCCATTAGTTCTGCAAACCCCTCCATAATCTGTACTCTGGAAAAGGGTGTTTCATTCGGTTCTTGACTTATGAGTATCTGGTGTCGCATTCCAGGTCCATCACAATCTGAGGTAGGAAGACAGCATTTTAGAGTGTGTAAATATCAATTTATAATACAGAATTAATCTACCTTTGGCATAAAATGTATTGAACTGAACTTGCCTTGTGTTAAGTTCCTCAGAGTACAGTTCACTTCCTTTTCATCCCATTAATTTGTTTCATTTGCGAGATGATAGATGAGCTCACCACTGAAATCCTTTCATTTTTAAATTTGTTTTGCAGACATTGCAACAATGTATCCTGTAGGCAAATTTACACTTTCTTTTAAAACATATTTTTTCTTTGCAGGACTTTTTTATAAGCAATGAGCTTAATATTCTCACTGTACAAACAGCAGCAATAAGTAATAGAACATTTTTGTGATAAATATATTATTTCAGTACACAACAACCAAGTCTGACATATGCATGTTATAAAATACAATATTTACCAGGTGTCCTTGTTGATGATAATTGTGTCACAATTATGGATGTAACGCATGTCCTTCTTTAAGCTGGGATCCTTCCTCTTCAAAGCTATTTGTGTCCTGCAGCCCAGGTTACAATACAATGTTAAAGTCTTTTATAATATTCATTTCATAATACTTAATACAGTTTGTTTAAAATTAAAAGCAATAATACATACCGAGCACAAGATTTACGATGCAGTTCAGTTTCCAGGCTGTTTGAAGAAAAGAAAGATATACATTAAAATATGAATTTTAAACTTATTTAGCACAATATATACATATATGTAGCCTATATTTAACAAGGTTCAACATTTCACAATACATTTAGCCTGCATGTTTGTATGTCCTTCATAAATAACACCTGATCTTTTATCTATGGATTATTAAAATATGTTTTGGCTTTAAAAGGTTTAAATAATACACTTAGCAATCATCACAATAGCGCGTGCATACAGTAGACTCGGGCGGGCACGAGCGCGACATGCTCCCTTGCGGTTTTAATGCAGACTAGCCGGCGTGTCCACTACTTTACAGAGTTTAGCCCGAGTTAAACTCAGCTAAACTCACACACGAACAAGCTAGGAGTACTCGTTTGTTCAAGGTTGGAGATAAAAACTGCACGAAAGCGGAAATCGACTCATAAGAAGTTACCATTAAAAGAGCGTGCACGCGCTTCACGCCCCCTCTCGGAGCCCGCCATCGAATAACGCAGCTGTTTTATTGTTATTGATATTTTAATTAATACTGACAAACAAATAAAGCGAAACTGTAACTTATTTCGAACAAAAAGCAGAGCAAAGTCAGCTTGACACAGATTTCTGAAGCGAAGGCTGTCGACAGAGACCATCAGAAACTTACATGCACAGTATTAATCCATATTAACGTTACCCCTTATTCAGTCTGTCACCATATAACACAAGGGGAGAGAAACATTACCCCGTAATACAAAATATTTCATCATTATAGTTTTAAAAGAGTAATAACGTACCTGAATGATGGAGCTGCAAAAGCGGAGTTCTCCTTTTCAAAAATTAACCGTCACTCTCTCTCCAGGCTCTTCACCACCTGTTCACCACCAGTCCACCAATGAATGACGTCACCAGAGGGCTTTTTCATGATTTTTAGTTTAAAATAATTTATTAAACCATAACAACACACTGTACAGTCTGAATAAACTGGTTATTTAATTAATTTCACAAAATAATTCGTCAAAAATGTTAAATATTAAGCATATATAAATATTAGTTATATGGTAATGTACAAACCTGCATGAAACAAAAATCCCATCATACATTGATTAGGTTTTTGACCATAGCAGTCATTTTATTAGGTTTTGACTCAAAAAGATTTGTCTCTCTGTGTTATAGCTTATTATTATTTATAATCTTTACTATATAATTATGTTATAAATCTCACATTATAGAACCATTTTAATCAAAAAGGTTCTTTGCACTCAAAGGGTTCTAAATAGAACCATTTTTTGGGTAAAAGGTTCTACTGGCCAAGTATAGAACCCTAGGGTTCTATATAGAACCTCAAGGAACCTTTTTTTTTAAAGAGTGTAGTTTGCATGTGAGGACTGATGGCTAATTATTTATAGCAGGGATCACCAAACTTGGTGTTGGAGGGTCAGTGTCCTGCATGGTTTAGCTTTCACTTGCCTCAACACACCTGCCTGGAAGTTTCAAGTATACATAGTAAGACTTTGATTAGTCTTTTCAGATGTTTGTTTTGGTAATCTTTAACCAAAATCAAACCATTTGCTTCTGGAATTCTTTCTCTGATGAAGAGATGACGGCAATCCTCAAACACATATACGCAAATTCACTTCACTGAACATGAACACATAGACATCACCTAAATGCTATATAACTGCAGGTTAACTATGTTTATTTAAAATAGCTATTAGTAACTAGTTAATCAGTTAAAGGAATTAGTAAATAATACATTTATGGTAACTAATAACCTTAACCTTTCTGAATTTGATTGTAATGCAATAATGTGCACTTTTTACAAACTAAACCTAAAGCATTCATACGCACGCGAATGCGTCAGACCAGAAACGCAAGCTCGTGCGACAAGTTTCGCAGTTCGCTGCATTGGAATGTTCAAGCTTGGTGAACTCTGACCTGTAAAATTGTATCATGTGACTGCGTGAGACCAATCGAAGATTAAAATATGACCTCTCTGTACAGAAATCTAAAACGTGGACCAATCACTCGCTTTTTTAAATGTCTAATCATTTTGTTTAATCCTTCCCCTTTTCGCAGCACCTAACAACAGAATTTTGTGTGGACACACTCTAGTGTGACCGTGGCATAATTTCGAGAGAATCACGTGCTATGATTGAACACGTCTGGTCTCACATCAACATTCAGTGATAAATGGAATTCAAGCCTACATAAATAGCCCATTTTTCTTACCACCCTTATCTTCGTTTT
>CAIGQQ010037521.1:0-14584 GCA_903798035.1 Danio albolineatus | reverse complement strand
AAATCTTTTACCTCATGCCCTCTACCACTCCCCCCCCCCCCCATACCACTTTCCACAATCATTCTCCCCCCCCCCCCCCCCCCCCCCCCCATTCACCCCCTCTCCCCCTTTTTCCTCCTGTACCAAGGGAAGCTCTCGAGACCTACCTGATTTTGCACGTCCTTCTATGCTAAATGACCAGGTATATCCAAGCTCAGAGTTGTCTCCCGGGACAGCATGTCAAACCTGCTATCAGTATCAGTATCAGTGAACTCTTGAAACAATAATTATTGTGAAAAGTGGTATACGAATAAACTTGAATTGAACGACAGCTTGAGGACTAGGGAAACATATACATAGCCACATAAAATAAAACCCTGCCTCCTACTCAATATTCCATTTCAGTTGGTAATGGGTCATCGCACTGAATTAAAAATCTACAGCCACTTCTGTTTCATGTAGATATTTACAATTTAACAACAGAGTATAAGAATAATAATAATTTGAAAGGTAAGGGTTGTGAAATGAGCTAATTGGTTGTTAGGTTTGTTGGTGGCACCATTGTTATTTTTTATTTTTTGCACAGTTGGTCAGAACAAAAGTGATAGCGATGGTACTTGTTCAGATGACATTTTCTAGTGAAGTCTTATTTGGGTCAAACCTCCGAGAGCTTTAAGTTCAATAGCTTCACCACAGTGACAGCTACAAAAAGTCCTCCACCGAGAGGAGCCGCATCGTTGCACAAGCCATGTAAAGATGGAAAAAGGTTTCAAACCAAGATGATTACAGAGACACAACGTGTATGGACTGCAGCTTTAAAATTATAGGCAAGTTAGCATACGTTGTAGTCTGTCTTTCATACTGTATAAACTTTTCCTTCTGTATCTTCTAGTTTGTTGAGAGAATTAAAGTAGCGATACACAATATAGGATTTTTGCTGATATGTGATTAACCAATAACGATACTGTTATCTTTTGTTTGTTATAAGCACACCCACACAGAATCGCTGCGCGCAGTAATCCACAGATTTCAACAGATTTTTTAACCCATCATTGAGTTCATTTATATACTCGTGTAGACCTGTGTAAAATATATTTATTACAGTTTTATTTTCATTTCAGTAATGCTATTGACTAGTATGCAAATGTTTATTTGATTTTTTTACAATGCAGCTTGTAAAGTAATATTTTCTGTCTTTAAGATATAGTATATGAGAGACTTGCTTCATTTACCAAGCAAGATCTAATTAGGTTGGCACTGTAAATCTTAAATAAAGGTTTTAAAGTATTTGTTATTTCAAGTTTTAGTTAGTTAAACTCCTAAAATTCTGTGCAGAAATAGCAAAAAATGTCCGCAGATTCTCTCTTGCCCTGCTCATAAGCTTTAGCTTCTGATCCCTATATCAAATATATGAGATTTTATGACACCAATTAATGTTCTGTTCCTGAACGGAACTAATGTAATAGTTTAATATTTCACTGCTAGTCAAACACAGCTCAATCATGAAAGAATCTATTTTTATCAGATTCATAATTAACAGATTCATAATCTTATCGGTAAGACATTTTATATTTATTTTTCAATATCGGGCCTATATGCATTCATCCATTCATTTTCCTTCAGCTTAGTGTCTATTTCAGAGGTCTGCACAACTATTACAACATATGTTTTAGGCAGCCGATGCCATTCCAGTCGTAACCCAGTACTGGAAAACACCAATACACACACTAATTTAGTTTCATGTGGAGGTAACAGGAGCACCCGGAGGAAACCCACGCCAACACGGGGAGAACATGCAAACTCCACACAGACATGACGACTGGCCTGGCTGGGACTCAAACCAGCGATCTTCTTGCTTTGAGGTGACAGTGCTAACCACTGAGCCACCGTGCCATAAAAAACATATGCTGGATAAGTTGGCGGTTCATTCTGCTGTGGCGACCCCGGATTAATAAAAGGACTAAGCCAAAAAGAAAATGAATGAATGAATGACTGGCAAAATTCGAAGAAATCTAAAATTATCAACATGATCAAAATGTGCTGAGCAAGGTAAAAAGCCTTTTAGCATCATCTTAAAAAATGTCTTCCTTGAGCCCATTTTCAGGGAAAGATGTAATGTGATTGTGATTAATTAAACATATATCTTTTAGTAGGAAGTAAGTATTAATAATACATAGCTTTGACCATAAAGCATTTAAATATCATCTTACTGAGATATTACTGAGAGCAACAGAGCAATGTGATATTTCGATTTTAATAGTCTTGAGTTTGAGCTCCATTTTCTTCAGTCATGAGTCATAAATATCAAACAAATGAGGAACAAATGAATTATGAGGAAATGGATCTGGAAGCTCAGTATTCTGTTCTATTTCTAAATATTGGTATTGTTAATTTTTATTTTCATTCATTTATTCATTCATTTTCCATCAGCTTAGTCCCTTATTTATCAGGGGTCACCACAGCGGAATGAACCGGCAACTATTCCAGCAAATGTTTTACGCAGCGGATGCCCTTCCAACTGCAACCCATTACTGGGAAACATCTATACACACTCACATTCATACATGCACTCATACTACAGCCAATGTAGTTCATTCAATTGACTTATAGTGCATGTCTTTGGACTGTGGGGGAAACTGAGCGCATCCGGAGGAAACCCACGTGAACATGGGGAGAACACGCAAACTCTACAAAGAAATACCAAATGAACCTGCCAGGACTCGAACCAGTGACCTTCTTGCTGTGAGGCAACAGTGCTAACCACTAAGCCACCATGCCACCTTTGTTTTTATTTTTCTCATACATTCATTTTTTTTCTGCTTAGTCCCTGTATTAATTAGGGGTCGCCACAGCGGAATGAACCGCCAACTATTCCAGCATATGTTTTACGCAGCGGATGCCCTTCCAGCTGTAACTCATCACTGGAAAACACCCATTCACACTCATTCACACACATACACAACAGACAATTTAGCTTACCCAATTAACCTGAAGCGCATGTCTTTGGACTGTAGGGGAAACCAGGGCACCCAGGGGAAACCCATGCAAACACAGGGAGAATATGCTCCACACAGAAATACTAACTGACCCAGCCGGGACTCGAACCAGCGACGTTCTTGCTTTGAGGCCACAGTGCTAACCAATAAGCCACCATTACAGCCAACAGTAATATTTTTTAATTATTTAGCCTACAGCATACTCTATTTGAAAACGGTTTATGGATTGGGGGTTGTCAATATAAAACATTTTTTTAAAAACGTTTTAAGTTAAAGAAATACGTTTGTAAGGAACATTTTTTACCCAAGAGCATTTCCCATCTGGAAATGGTGAAATCCGGATTTGCCACTCGTCTCCTTTTAAAAAAATACATGGCTCCAGTTTGTGTTGATTCTCCTGTCTCTACAGATTTGGTAAGTGAGCGATCAGTGGTCTATATTTGTTTATTCAGATGGCAAAGTTAGTTCATATCGTCAGCATTACTCTTTCAGTGTTTAAAGACAGACCTTAGTCAAAATGATTTAGTTTTAATTTTACACTACGTTAATATCACTACAATATTATAGACTGAAAGATCCGCTGTAAATGCTGCTCTCCCAGTGTAAACATGTAAACACAGCAATCAAACTATTACTATCGTGTAGAATTTTCGTCGCATTTTGTGACAGGATAGTCTATACACACAAGGCTTTCTGACACTACCTACCAAGTGCCGAGTCTTAGTTACCGAGAAATGCAGAATTTTTTTTTTTCCCCATACGCCATGTGGTATCAAATACTCCATTGAAACTGCACTCCTCCAGCAGTTCCTCGCATCTCGATTGTCACGGGGGGAATGAAGGAAATGTTCATGAATAAAAGTGAAAGTACCAAACTGCAGTTTAAGTCAGCAAATTAAGAATTTGCCAAATAATTTGATTACTGATGTCCATGTAAACACAGTCCCTGTCTTTCTCCCCTGCGTCTGTGTGTTTGTTTTGCCTGTTTGAAAATTAGCGAGTGCCCAAATGGAAACTCACATTTTTATGCAAAACCTTCCCTCTTTCCCTCCCCCGATAATCCCAGATAAACAGAGCTGGACACAGCCACTTTCCTGACCTTTTCCAAACTAGAGGTGTGAAAACACCCTGCTGAGGCCCCGTTTACACTAATGCGTTTTTGTTTTAAAACGCGTAAGTTTTGCTACGGTTACGCCATCCGTCCACACTACGCTGGAGTTTTCGAGCCCCGAAAACGGAGCGTTTTGGAAACGCTGGGGAGGCCGTTCTCATTCTAAAACATTGCTGCTGCGTCTCAGTGTGGATGGGGGAAACGGAGACATCTGAAAACGGAGGCGTGGCTGCTGGACACAGAAATGGGAGCGTTGTTTGCACTATTATCCGTTTTAGGCGCTATTGTGCAGTTAACTTCCTGTTTATACTTGAACTCGCATGCCCAGAGTGCGCGAATGGTCACGTGATATACATTTTTGGTGGAGTAGTGTGGACGGAGATATGATCAGAAACGCTGGGTGAAACACTAGTGTGGACGCGGATCGTTTTAATGCTAAAACGCCATTTTAAAACTAAAACGCACTAGTGTAAATGGGGCCTGAGACAGGGGGGTTTCGTGGCCCTTTAAGCAAAGATGCACTGGATGGATCAAAAGTGAGAGTGAAGACATGTCAATGTTAAACAGCTTTCTATTAATCGAAAATAATCAGAAGAAAATATGCTTGCAGTGTTGATAATAATAATAAATGTTTCTTAAGTAGCCAATCAGCATGTTAGAATGATTTCTGAAGGATCATGTGACAGACTTTTATATCAGCTAACATTTAAAATACATTGCTTCCTGTTAATACATTGCTCATATGTCATGATCTATATGGTTATCATTACCAAGCATTGCAGAAATCAACACGATTACAGAGACACTTGGATTTAAACTATTTGAGAGGTTTTTTGCATCCTCTTCTCGGTCTTCCCTCATCACACCCCTGTGGCACCAGAATGTTCCAGGAATGTCAGATGATTAATAGCTGATTAGTGCTCATTAATAAGGGTCTGCAGAGCCTGTAGTTCTGCCACAGCAAAGGTCACAGTCAGCAATAGGGGCAGATGGGTAATCTTTCTTTCAGCTACTGCGATCCCAAACGCTTCAGCCAGAGGCCAAGCGACAGCCACACAATCAGCCCATGATTTCTGACCTCAATAAGCTGGCTGGTGCAAAATAGTGCACTTAATGGTTAGCATTAAAATGGTAGCTGTAAGGTTAGGTTACCACAAAGAAGCAATTCATGAGCAATTGTAGGAGCAGTTAAATAATTGTCTGAATCATATTACAGTTGAAGTCAGAATTATTAGCCCTCCTGAATTATTGGCCATCCTGTATAATTTTACAACAATTTCTGTTAACTAATGTAGGAATGTAAATTATCACATGCATTTGTTTCATATGCATCTTTTTCACCAAAAAAGTTCATGCTGATTACAAAGGCAGATACTGATAAGATCAGCGTTAATGTGTGTGATTGGTCAGTTTGTACAGGATGTCTCAGTATTTGGGCTTTGGTCACATGGTCAAGAAAGAGACAAAATAGGTGGTAAACTCTGCTCTGGCTCCTTTCCTGCTCTGCCACTTTCCCAAGCTCTCTCTCTCCCTCCCCTATATCTCTCCCTCTCTCTCCGGTAACTTTATTTTACATTTAAGCTGGGTAAAATGAATATCATATGTTTTTTTTTTATCATTTCATGTTTTATCATTGTATATGGTTGTTTGTAACTTATCTAGTTGTAACCAAAGAGAAAATCTCATTTTCAAGTGTTCTGTGATTTACTTTTGATTTAACATCAACACTTAATTGCTCCATATTGCAATACAATACAATCACATAACAGCAACGCTCTGCCACATTTTTAGCTATTAAAACTGCCCTTATTTCCATTTTTGGTATGATTGCAGAAGGATGGTTTGACTAGAAATGTAGTTTTTCACCATCATACTGATAACATTCGGCAGAACAACAGTTCGAACCACTGTAGTTAAAAACACATTCTTACACTAATAACTGGTTTCTTTTATCTTTGCCATGATGACAGTAAATAATATTTTACTAGATGTTATTCAAGATATTAATATTCAGCTTAAAGTGACATTTAAAGGCTTAACTAAGTTATGTTAACTAGGCAAGCTGTAACTAAGTCATTGTATAACTGTCACACAATGAGGACAAGGAAGGTTATCACTTTTCGTAAATTTATTCTAAGTAGTGTACAAATCAACAGATTAATCAGGTAAGGGAAAGTCTCTTCTTTGGAGCGGGGGAATAGTAGTTTATGTAGTAAACAGTTAGCTTCAAGCAGACTGAGTGTAAAGTCACTACCCTTATTGATAGTCGTGTTCATCCACAGGTTAGAAGGAACATCCTCAGGTTAAACAGTCTCAGAAACGGGGGAACATCCATGGAAGACAGGGAATCAAGGTAGAGGTGAGTGGAACGATCAAACTTCGATCCCATCCAAAGTGACTGGGATCTCAGAGTTTATATGGGGAGTATATAAGGGGATCCAGGTGCACGGAATTAAAACTCAGGGGATGGTGATCGGGCTTGATGAGAGGGAGCTGGAGATGGGGAACGGTGATTGGTGCAGAAAGAGCATGCTGGTGAAAGGGAGTGGTAGGTGGAGCAGCAGGAATGAGCTGGGGATATGATAATAACGATGGTAGACTATAGAAAAAAAAAAATTGCTTAAGAGGGCTAATAATATTGACCTTAAAATGTTTTTTAAAAATTCAAACATAACCTTTAGTTCTAGCTGAACTAAAACAAACAAGACTTTCTCAAGAAGAAAAAAAATTATAGGAAATACTGTGAAAATTTCCTTGCTCTGTTAAACATCATTTAGGAAATATAAAAATAAAAAAAAATCACAGGAGGGCTGATCATTTTGACTTCAACTGTACATGCAGAAACAAGCAAAACCTGACTAAAAAGGAATTTATTATGATTGTTTCTGTATATCCTGTTGTTAAATGACGCTACTGTTTTTTAAAGAGCCCATATTATGGATTTTTGAAAATGACCTTCCATGCAGTGTGTTACACAGCTCTAAGTAAAGTGAAATGTCCAGCTAAGGCTTAAATCTGAAAGCGCAAAGTGTTTAAAACGATTGATTCATATATAAAAGAGTCGACTCATTGTTGTTTAAATGAATCGTTATTAGAACGAGTCTTTAGCCGTTTCGGCTTGACGTCAACGCGAAACATAATAGTTGCGCGCGCAGACCCCGGTAAAATTTGAACTGCCCGGCCCCGCCCACAGACAGGAAGGAAAAGTGGAAGACAACAAGCACTGTATTGCAGTAAGTGTTGTAGCATAACCAGCGGGACAGCAGTGACGTGTGATCTGAGTAATATCTAAGTAAATCTTTATACTGTTTGATGGCAGTATAAAGATTTAGAGAGAAGTTATTGACAGCTTTTATAGTATTGGTTTTCGCGTTTTGCTCTTTGTAGATGGTCCCTAAGGACCGGTCTCTCTGCCACCGGCACAGATGAGTTTAATATGATGCGTCCAGCGCGTAGGAAAGCTCATTTTTAGGAAAATAAGGTTGTAGGTGATTGTATACATTGCGACGGTTGAAAAGAGGTGCTATTTGTGTAGGAACAATTTTTCGGTCATGAGTTATTGATCCGGAAAACACGACTGCTGCTAACTTTTCTAAACTCATCGGCATTCCGGTTAAATCATGACCCGCGGACGCTGTGCTCTGAAGTGCGAGGGAAAAGCTGTGTTATTTTCCCTACCTGGAAACCTCTTTTCCCTACCTGGAGTGGTTGAGGTTTATTTTTGGTAAAATGCCTGAGAATTATATCCCCGACACGGTGCTGTGTTCGCGTCATTTCTCTGAAGAGAGCTACTTCAATCTATACGCTTACAACGCGGGATTTGTTGCACGGTTGTTGTTAAAGGATGGATCAATACCCAGTTTATTTGGACCTGCGTGTTCTTCCAGTCTTGTTGACCGTAACAAGGTAAATATGGATGTAGTTGTCTGTATTGTGTTTGCTCCGTGCATCATGTAGCGGTAGCCATTTTGCTTACTGCCGAATGAAACTATTTGTTGGCTTACAATAGTCCATGAAGTGTTAATTATTACTGAATGTTTGTTGTTATGATGAAGAATATAGCAATACGCTGTTGTACAAAAGCATTGATTTGTTTTCAATATGTTCTGGCGTCGGGCTCCTGACACGGACGTGACGTGGTGACGTGACGTGGTAGCGTCACGGAAAGGAGGTGCTTGGGGGAAAAAGACTCACTCAGACGATTCATATGGGAGTCGGTGGGAAAATGAGGTAAAAATAAATAGATATTATAAGACATCGAAAGTGTTTTTTAACCTTGCATACATATCATCCTGTTGTTTGGGACTTCAAAAAGTGAAATTTAACCGTTCTCAACCCACCATATGGGCTCTTTAAATATTTATTTTTGCCTTCATTATGATAGGACAGTACATGGTTAAAAAAATCCACACAATCGATTTGTGTTGGGACAACATGAAGGAATTAAGTTAAATGATTAGTTTTTACAGATTTAAGTTAATTGAATATAAAACAATTCAACTGCCCCCCCAAAAAACTCAAGAATTGTATTGTTTCAACTCCTTTTTAATAAGTAGTTTGAACAAACAGCCAACGTAATCTTTTAAGTGTATATTGGAAGCCAAGCTGGAGTGAGAGAGGAGGATGGGATCAAGAAAGGTATGTAAGTAGGGTCACAAATTCGGGATGAACGCAGCACAGTTGCACTATGTCAGAGAACTGCTCATTAGATCTGATAGATATATGTGAGTGGAAGGATTGTGTGTTCAGTATTTAATTGAGTATAGTTGTGTCCCAAATTACACACTAAATATTTCGTAATTTCACACTGTATGCCACTGTAAGAATGCAGGGTAAATATGGATAAACCCAATTTATAGGTTCGTGATTTAATTGGAATTTTAAATAATGAACCAAAGCTCATCACAAACAACTCTTCCCACAAGCAGAGAAACATGCTAATATATTGACCTTATACTTCAACGGGGCGCCACTGTGGCGTAGTGAGTAGCACGTTTGCCTCACAGCAAGAAGGTCGCTGGTTCGAGCCCATTCTGGGTCAGTTGGCATTTCTGTGTGGAGTTTGCATGTTCTCCCTGTGGTTGCGTGGGTTTCCTCCGGGTGCTCCGGTTTCCCCCACAAGTCCAAAGACATGCGGTACAGGTGAATTGGGTAAGCTAAATTGTCCATAGTGTATGTGTGTGTATGGATGTTTCCCAGAGATGGGTTGCAGCTGGAAGGGCATCCGCTGTGTGAAACATATTCTGGATAAGTTAGTGGTTCATTCCGCTGTGGCCACCCCAGATTAATAAAGGGACTAAGCCGAAAAGAAAATGAATGAATACTTCAACGTGGAAGTGCGCTCGCTTTTGCGATTGTTTTGGAACTTCCAAATCAGTTGCCTGTTGGAGAAATTACTAGTAATAATTAACGCAAGAAAACAGTCAAACTACTTCCTCTACAAACAAGTGTGTTCATGGCTATACATAAAAAGCAGAACAATATGATAAGAAAATATCGGTTTGCAACATCAAGCAGAAAAACGAGCTGTTTTTAACATCTAAAAATGAATGGAAGTGAATGAGACTGGAAGTTTCCAGCCAGAAAGATTCAAATGGCTGCGCCCGCTTGTACGCGGAGACTAAGATGAATAGAAGGTGCTCAGTGTCATTCACACAACTGCTAAACACCATCATGGTAACACACAACACTAAAGTAATGCAATAAACACTATATATCAACATTACATGTAACATAAAACTCAAATGTACATAAAAATGATGTCAAAAAATTGAAGTGTCGTGCTGGAAAATCTGGCACAGTTAATTTAAGCTTAATCGCCATATACGCTTGACGTCGAAGTACAGTCGAAATACAGTTGAATTATTAGCCTCATTTTTTTCCCCCAATTTCTGTATCATGGGCATTTTTTACAGTGTAGTTTGTGTGTGTATGTGTGCCGGACAACAATTATGACTCAATTATGACTATCAATTTTTCCATGCCGTTCAGCCATCCTGAACTGAGCTTCAAATAACTCAAATAAGTGTTTCTTATTCTCCTATCTTTACAAGCGGACGTCTGACTGTTGTGAAAGAGGTTGAGCAGCCCCTTTCCGATATGCACCACAGCTGTACCTGTTCTCACAGTTATGCCAGGCTGTGCCAGCCCCGTCTGTTCTGTGCATACATCGAAGCCTCTTCCATCTGTTTCCCAGCCTGTCTCTACATCTCTTTCATTCTCTGTCCCTTGCTGCCTCTCGGTTTTTCCCTCTGGTCCTTCATGGCTGTTTTTCTCTAAGCATTCACAAATAAAGTCAATAGTGAGGTTTAATTGAGCCGGAACGATTCGTATTGATGTATTCAGACTTGTAAATTTAAAGTAACAGACTGATAAACTCTAATGTGCTGGGTTGGAACAGTGAACGTCTTGGCTTTGTGTTTTTGGAGCCGTCAAGTGCATGAGCCAGTCGAGTTTGTCATTTCTTTCTCTCGATGAGAGCAGGAAAAAGCCTGGCCAGTTGAAGCATCTGTCTGTGTTTTTCTACAGCTGCAGACACCAGAAGAGCAGCCCCACTGGAAAAGACCCATTCAGGGAAATTCCAGACCTGCAGCTTTTTGAGGGAGAGCATGTAGAGGAGGTTTGAGGAGAGAACTCATAGTCACAAAATTGGAAAAGAGTGCAAAACTTGGAATCTGAATTATATTGGTCACACTGAACTAAACTAGGAGTGACACGTTGGAGCAGTAGGTAGTGCTGTCGCCTCACAGCCAGAAGGTCGCTGGTTTGAGCCTCGGCTGGGTCAGTTGGCATTTCTGTGTGGAGTTTGCATGTTCTCCCCATGTTCGCGTGAGTTTCCTCTGGGTGCTCCGGTTTCCCCCACAGTCTAAATATATGCGGTACAGATGAATTGGGTAGGCTAAATTATCCGGAGTGTATGTGTGTGAATGAGAATGGATGGATGTTTCCCAGAGATGGGTTGCAGCTGGAAGGGCATCCGCTGTGTAAAACAAATGCTGGATAAGTTGGCGGTTCATTCCGCTGTGGCGAACCCAGATTAATAAAGGGTCATGAGTAGAAATTCACAAAGTTGAAAAATGTAACTACGCCAAAACAATCTAATTTCTGTTGAATGTGAAGTGAAGACTATACTGTCTTATTTTATATTTATTTAATGAGTTTCTGAACCTCAATACACACTCAAAAAATGTTTTTGCTGCTTGTTCAAACTAATTATTTACAATAAACTGAATTACACAATTCTTGTACATTTTTGGGGACAATTTAATTGTTTTGTGTTTAATCAACTTAAATTTGTAAAAACAATGACGTTAACTTCATTGATTTGTGTTGGGACAACATGAAGGACTTGTGTGGAACCCTGCATTTTTTACAGTGCAGTTAGACCACTGAAAACCATAAAGCGATGTTTATTTCATTTCTATTTTTGTTCTATTCTTTTAATTTGTGCTTTAATGCACTGTAAAGCTCAATAAGTTAAGGTAACTCAAACCATTTGAGGAAACCAATTGCAACAAACCATTTAAGTTCAAAAACTAATCCTAATGAGCACTCTGAACTTAATCCATTTGAGTAAACCAACCAATTTGAGCCCAGTAAAACCCATTAAATGAAGAGAACTCAAACCAACTGAGTACAGTAAAACCCAATAGGTTAAGGCAACTCAAACTGTTTAAGGAAACCTATTGCTGCAAACCATTTGAGTTAAAAAACTAATCTATAGGAGTACTGTGTACTTTCTCCATTTAAGTTGAAGTAATGAGGTATTTAATCAACTCATTACCCTCAACACTGAGTTCAAAACTCTTTACAAATGAGTAAAATAAACTTTCAGTAAATTTTTGAGTTAACTAAGCTCATTTCATTTGATAAAGTCCACTGTTGGGTTTTACAGTGTGTATTTATTTGTGTATATTTCATGCAGATGCACTACAAAATCATCCCAATCAATGTAAAATTGTGAAATTTTCCAAATAGTTGCACGAGCATTTTTGTGAAATTATATTGCATTTATATTGCAGTATATTGCAGAAAAACTAAATATTACCTTATCAGTTTTTTCCAATATCGTGAAGCACAAGCAGGTACCCAGAAAGGCTGGGCGTATATTTGTTCTTTTCCTGAAACCTAGAGAAGTGTAGGTTTTCACCATCAGCTGTCAATCAATGATGCTGCAACTTGTTGAACGGATGCTTCCAAGTAATTGACTGAGAGTGAGTATATATTTGTAAGTATAAAATCATTTTTTTTGTTCCATGTCAGATATTATTGTGACACATTTTGATAAACAAATTGATACTTTTTGTGTGTGTTGATTTTCCCATGATGAAAGAATGTTTTAAGTTTTGCTGAGCAAGCCAGCATGTGCATTTAGTTTTTATGTGAACTGTAAACATTTTTATTTATTGCACATCCTAAATTAATATATATATATATATATATATATATATATATATATATATATATATACATAACAATAGTAAACATTCATTCATTTTCTTTTCACTTAGTCCTTTTATTAATCTGGGGTCGCCACAGCGGAATGAACCGCCAACTTATCCAGCATATGTTTTATGCAGCAGATGCCCTTCCAGCTGCAACTCATCACTGGGAAACACCCATACACACTCATTCACACACATACACTCCAGACAATTTTAGCTTACCCAATTCACCTATACCACATGTCTTTGGACCAGAGCACCCAGAGGAAGCCCATGCTAACACGGGGAGAACATGCAAACTCCACACAGAAATGCCAACTGGCCCAGCCGAGGCTCGAACCAGCAACCTTCTTGCTGTAAGGCGAACGTGCTACCCACTGCACCACCGCGTCACCTCCACACAATAGTAATCATTTAATATGTAGACACAACATAACAGAATAAAAAATTGTTGAGCTAGCTTCTATCTTATAGAGCAGGGGTGCCCAAACTTTTTCTTACGAATGGCCAAAAACCAAACTTGATTGAGGCTAGTGGACCGGAGGTAAATATAGTTGTCATTTCCTAATTTATTTAATAATATTTGCTTTACATTAACTATTTTTTTTTTACATTTTATAATTAACTTATTACAGTAAAAACAAAACAATCTAATTTATAAAAGAATTACGCTAGTTTTTGCCTTGATTTACTCGCCGATGTCTTCTTCTATGCATGACAGTATTTACATTTCTAAAAAAGCAGATTCGTTTACAACATTTCATTAAAACATTTCATTCCAGTTTGCCTTTTGTAGTTAAAAAAGTCAAATTAAAAAATGATGATCTCTGTGCTAAAGGCAAGTGCCCCAACCCTCTCATCATTCTCACTCTCAGCTGGCATGGTGGGCCAAATCAAAGGTTAAAATGGACCAACTTTGGCCCGCGGGCCCTACTTTGGACATCTGTTATAGAGTATCATTACAATGAAGCTTTAGGACATACACGTTATACAAATTTAAGTGGACTGAACATTCATCAGAATGAACCACCAACTAATCCAGCATATGTTTTACACAGTGGATGCCCTTCCAGCTGCAACCCAGTACAGGGAAATACCCAAACTCACTCCTTCACACACATATACTATACAGCCAATTTAGTTTATTCAATTCACCTATGTCTTTGGACTGTGGGGGAAACCGGAGCACCCAGAGGAAACCCACGCCAACACGGGGAGAACATTCAAACTCCACACAGAAATACCAACTGACCCAGCTGGGACTCGAACCAGTGATCTTCTTGCTTTGAGGTGACAGTGCTAACCACTGAGCCACCGTGACACCCCATTTTAGCTCATTTTAGTAGAGCTAAACAGTGGTTCGAAAAAACAGCAAACCTTATTTTTTGGTGTATTTGAGAAATTATTGTCATACATACAGGACTTTCTTCTTCACTATAAATACAATTTTATTTTTCATCTGATTGGGTGAACCAGTAGTAAATCTAAATAGGCCAGTGCCACCCTGACACTTATGTAGACTCACCAGTGATATGCATGTGTAGAAAAAAGAAAAGAAAAAACTCTTGACATTCTGTTCTGCGGTGGCATGAAGGCCATACTTTAGAACAGAGAGAGGTTTAATCGCTTGTTAAATTGTCCAGAGTGATTTTCACTTTAAGTCAGTGACTGTTGAGCGATTGTCATTTTCTTAAATCCCTCACCAAGATGAAAACATGTCACAAATACGATTGTCCCAGCGAGAAAAGGTAGACAAAGAAGAACGAGTGATCTGGATAGAGTAATATGGAATCAGCACCAGCTCAAGCTCAATTACAGAGCGATGCCTATACGCTCGCGTCCGCCAACATAACTGCACGCGCGTCTTGTAATGCGCTCACTGGAGGAGAAAATGAAGATAAAGCTCTCCAGTGGCACTGACATTTCCTTCTGCTACTGTCTGGAAGTCAACCCATCTATTGCTGTGATCCTCTTTGTTTGATCAGACTCTATCTATCTATCTATCTATCTATCTATCTATCTATCTATCTATCTATCTATCTATCTATCTATCT
>CAIGQQ010037520.1:0-10138 GCA_903798035.1 Danio albolineatus | reverse complement strand
ACACACACACACACACACACACACACACACACACACACACACACACAGCATCTCCTGCAGCAGCTCTGGCGCAGGGGGTGGGGGTTTTGGGGGCAGGGGTGAATTCCGGAGGGTGGTCGGCATACATGGGTGGGGGTGGGTGAAGTGGGTGGGGCGTACAAGCGGTGGGGGTAGTTGTTGATTCACTCCTTCAACGTGTTTTTCCTCTGACTCAAAGACTGAGAAAAACATCCTCAGCAAGGATTCGGGTTCGAATCAGAACGAATTTCTTGCAGAACCTAAACGTTATTTTTATATAACATGAAATAAATTAATTCAGTTGTGAGTTTGAGAATTAATACTTGCATTTCAACTTGTTGGATTGGTGCATTTGGCTTGTAGCTAATCTTTTTTTGTTATTATTCATTCATTCATTTTATTTTTGGCTTTAGTGCCTTTATTAATCTGGGGTCGCCACAGCGGAATTAACCGCCTTGTTATTATTTATATTTATATTTTTAATGATCACTAAGATACAATTCTCAAGAACACAATAAGCATAAGGAACAAATAGAATCCACGACTCTAAGATTCTATTCTATCCGTTCCATGTTGTCATTTAGAACATTCCATTTTCTGCTCATGCAGCATTTAATAGAGTGATCTGCTGGTGGTTTTGGATCAATACTGTCTTTTCATGAACATACAGATAATGCCGCTTGCGTGGCTGTAATTACATTTAGTTGCAATTCACACTAACCCTCCACAAGTTTATGTTTTTAAGTTTGTTCTTTCTATACGTGTAATTTTTCCTTAAGTATATATTTTTAGGTGATTGAATCATTGGTAATCCATTGAAAAAACTTGTGTGTTGGAAGACTTGTTCAATAAACTCTTCTTATTCTGGTTCAATCTTATCGACGTTTGTACTGCAGCAAACAACTAAAGCAAACTGCAGTGTGCTTCAACATACGATATTTAGTGGTTTAGTCTAACAAACTATAATCTGCAATGTTTAAACAAAAAAAAAACAAAAAAAACACGATGATCAGCAGAAGAAAAACACATCATTTAACGCGATTTTTAAGTACACCTAATGCGTAGGAGAATAAAGACATAAATGCAGGTTTAATTGCAACAACTAAGCATAATATAACAATTAGTATGAACGTTAATGGAAATGTCTCGAAAAATAGGCTACACCATCTCTCAGATAAATTCTGGAAAATCTGTTGTTGTCGCTCGATAAAGTGAGAACATTTAAAAATGAAGTGTTATACAAGTATTTCCTTTCATAAGGCTACAAAGTATAACTACTGTGGTTACCAGCGGTTGGAATTTGGTTACATAACGCATCATTAAAATTGTTACATATAAACGAGAACAATTCTAGACCTTTTTGTTCCTTTGAATAACTGAGCACATGCAAAAATACGATTTTTTGACGCCAAAGCACACGCTTTAAAAACTAAACCTGTTCAAACGGAGATTATTTTACGTGACGCAGCCAAGGAGCTTGAAGTCCAGTCCGGTTCCGAGTCCGCTCCCTCTCCCGGGCTCACGGAGGAGTCACGTGTGCAGCGCTGCGAGCGAGCGAATGAGAAACGGAGAGCGGGAGAGAGAGAGTGAGAGAGCGAGTGCGCGAGGGAGGGAAAGAGAGAGGATAGGAGATGTTAAAAGAGACATGACTAAACATCTAAAAAGGAGACGCACGCCGTACCATGCGCGCTAAATTTGTGCCCGCTGGAAATCGGGATGTCGGATCGACGGTGACGCGCATCACCCCATTTCACGGAGGAAACGATTTCGCTGGAACTTTGGAACGGAGGGTCCGCGGGGAAACATGGCCGAAGGTTACGATGCTTTTTTATTCTTTTTTTCCGCGTTCACGAGGGAAGTCCTATTGTTGCACGCGCATCGCCGCGCTTTGTTTACGTTGTTTGTACGCGTGCTGAGGAGTCGTTTGCGCCAGTGGCATTGAGGGGGGTGGGAGCGGACGAGAGGGGGGGCGGGTAACGTGTGCACACCTGCCCCACGCCAGGCGGTTTACATACGGTAGATGCACGAGCACAAAAAGTTATAGTGTAGCTACAAAACTAAACAGATTGAGCAATCGCAACACACTGCGCCATCCCACCCGAAGAGGTGTACCTCTACTTTTCATTGACTTTCTCTAGTTTTCCAGAGAGAAGGATGTAACGAAGCTCAGGGCGACACATTGTTCATGTCTGAAAAACTGTATATAATATATAATAGAGTAATAATATAATATAATAATGATTGATCATTAATAGTAGGGGGCGTCTATGGTGGTCAGGGCCCATCGGTGATTTGAACGCGTGTTTGTTGAGTAGTAGCTGGGGATTTCCATCAGAATCGCTGCCCACGGTCATTGTGTATTTCGAGAACTAAATGTAGGCTACATCTCATCCACACACACAAGTAAACAAACAAACATCACCATGGGCTTTTCTCCCTTGACCGCACAGGAGGGCCGCGCAGAGGTGGCGGGTCGGACACCGCCAGGACTCCGCCGCAGATTCTGGCTGGCTCGGGTTACTGCAAGTGGTTTAATGTCCGCATGGGGTTTGGATTTATATCGATGACCAGCAGCGAGGGGAAGCCAGTGGACCCTCCGCTAGACGTGTTCGTTCACCAAGTAAGTCCATTGGGCTCGTTCGCTGTGGTTTCAGTCTTTCTCCTTCACCCGTTTTCACGATATCTGTCGCATCTCATTGACATCAGCAGATGTGCTCGTGGAAAGCAGAAGTAAACACGCGCTTGTGTTTTCATCCTCTGTCACTTTAAGAGCCGCACTATTCACTACTCAAAAACATCTTTACTCTGGATCACCTCCATTGATATAATCACAAGAACGACAGCTCTTAAAGGAACATCAAGACTTCATTAGGAAGACAAAAAGAGTGTTTTTTTTACGACCATGCGTGTTTTCAGTAACGTGCACTGAGAAACATGTCTGATAAACCTGCGGAAAATCTGTCACACGAAGCACACCGCTTTCACAATCGCACTTTTGAGGCGATTTCGGTGTGCACGGTTGTACTGAACATCATGTGCTCTCGTGTTTACATGGGTGTCGTTCAGCTTCCTTCACACAATATTTCGCCCTTTCATATGTACATTGAGAGCTAAATCAATTCGGACACGTGTACTAAACCGGAAATTATCCGCTTTCATCATTTTCCATGCGTTCTATGGTTCCTTAAAATAGAATATGCAGATTAAAAGAACAAAAGCGGGCCGAACAAGAGGTTTTCTTCTGAGTTCCATTAGCACGCGGGCTCAACTGTTGTTCTGCTGTCAGTTTTGCTGATTTCGGTTACATTGTGTCCTTGTAATCTGTCATTGATAATAATGTCAAGCAGTTTTATGTGTGTACTTGCTGGATGTTAATGAGATGGTAAACTGATTCATGTGACTTAACATTTCCATTGTTACGAAACGCATCTGCATAATCCTTGAAAATCTGAAATTCAATAACAGAAGCTAGCTTGCACAGGATACACTATCTATCTATCTATCTATCTATCTATCTATCTATCTATCTATCTATCTATCTATCTATCTATCTATCTATCTATCTATCTATCTATCTATCTATCTATCTATCTATCTATCTGTTTCTTTCTTGAACCTGTATTAAAGCAAAATATATTAATTTTTCTATTTATGTTTGATTGGTGTTCTGTTTTTTTGTTTTACTCCTGAAAGACTGACTTAACATTATACATATTTTCAGTTAAATTACAGTGAAAACTATTGTTAAAATTAAAATTATGTGGCAAATCAGTAACATAACAGCTAGTAGTGTTTGTTAAAAAGTAATTTTATATAAAGATCTCGACTGGAAAGTCGACAGCTCAGTCTCTTCTTTTATTGAGAAATCTTTTTATGTTTATTCATGTATTTAGCTAAAGCTTAGGATATTTTGTATATTTATATTTGATTAGTAATTACTTGTTGTTTGTTTCTTAAAAACAATCAGATTGCATGAGTTTAATGATGATGAAAGCTCAATGTTTATTAATTTATTTCTGTCTGTCTGTCTGTCTGTCTATCTATCTATTTAAAAGCAAGATATATGAAATTTTATATATGAAAATATATATGACAATTTTCTTTTTTTCCCAGCTTAAAGACTGACAACATTATACATATTTTCTGTTTAATTATAGTGGAAACTATCATTTTTTTATCATGAGAAATGCTTTTTGTTTATTAATGTGTATTAATGTATTTATCTGAATTGTCCAACTGCTGCATTTGAACATTACCTGGAACATTTTGTACTGTATATTTATATTTGATTAGCAATTCTTAGTTGTCGTTTGTTCCTCAAAAACTATCTGATTGCATCAGTTTAATGACGATGAAAGCTGTTGTAAAGTATGTATATTAATTTCCATATTATTAAACGATCTATCTATCCATCCATCCGTCCGTCCATCCATCCATCCATCCATCTTCATATTTATATTTGATTAGTATTTACTATTTGCCATTTGTTACTCAAACTATGAGATTGCATGATGAGTTTAATGGCGATGAAAGCTGTTGTAAAATGTCAACAATCTATCTTACGGAGTTATTAAACATCATGGTACGGCACAATAGTTGTTTGTTAAATGCATAGTTTTGAATTACAAATATATTTATTTTATTATCCATCTAGCCTTGTTGTTTATTTTTTATTTATTTGTTATCTAAATGTCTGTTATGTATTTGACAGAATTTCAGTTTTTTTTATTTTATTTTGTTTTTGTCATTTTAACATTTATCAAAGTAAGAGCTTTATATACTTTTATATTAGTGATAAAATAAAATTATTGGTTAATATAATATAATATAATAATATAAATATTGTTATAATATAATAATATAAGTATTGGTTACTGTTTGCCTTTTTCAAAGATAGCCAAAATGTTATGCGTGTTGTTGGATTTAATGGTTCATAGCTAAGAAAATCCGCAGAAATCCACAGATTTTTACATATTTTTTTAGCCCATCATTGAGTCTATGTATTTACTTGTGTAAATTTAGATTTATTCAGTTTTAAAATGAATTTCACTAATATTATTGTGATTTATTATAATAGTAATATTAAAATATTTCTATGATTTATTTACAATACAGTTTGTAAGTAATATTTTCTGTCTTTTAGTAGATGTATTATATGAAAGACTTTTAGTATATATATTATATGAGAGACTTTTAGTGTATATATGTTTACCAAATAAGTGAATCTTATTAGATTTGCCTTGTAAACATTAAATAAACATTAAAAATGTATTATTTCTATTTCATAAATTAAGTTTTTAGTTACGATAATTCTAAAATAATTCCACATAAATCCACAGTTTTTTTTACATAATTCTTTGCAGAAATAGCAAAAAATGTTTGCAGATTCTGTCTGGCCCTACTCGTTGCTATTGTTATTATATATACTCCAACAACATTACAGCAATCTGCATTTTTGTCTCTCTGTATATTGTTGTTGTTGTTATTATTATTATTATTATTATTATTATTATTATTATTATTAGATTTTCATTAAGGTCTTGAATTTTTTTGAAAGGAAAATTATTGAGAAAATCTATACTGATCTTAAAGCTATGAAACATCCCAGTAGTGCGCAATAATCATGTTAATCACATAGTTTAACTAATGTTTAGTTATGCGTAGCTGAAATATGAAACCATAATATATTTATTGGTTTCTAGGATATCCTATATGGACAGCATTGAATTACTAATTTCCATTTAATTTGGGTACATTTGTGAGTTAACTGTTGTGAAATTCACTGACAGAGAGAGAAAGGTGCGTTCTGCAAAATATGTGATTAATTATTAAATTAAATATATTAATAAACATGCAAATTTTGTATAATCCCCTGCTGAATTGTTTGATTGTAAAAATTTGTTAATATTGTGTGGACATTATTGGATATTTTTGGGCAGGAGCTCAAACATGAAGCTCTCCTGCTAGTAGCCCTATAACCTGAGTGCATTCTGGGAATTGCAGTTTTCAGAAAAAGCAGTCAGAGACACGCAGTCAGAACATAACGTGTGCTGATGAGTTCAACGGTGCATCAATTAGCGACTCTAAAATATGTGAAATAATTACAGAGCAAAAAAAAAAAGCTTATAAATAAATCGATTGAAATGAAATCTCCACATATTCAATTTAAATATCTGTCAATACACACAATAATAGCACCAGCAGCCACACTGTGCTAAAATCTGTGGCGTAGCTCTAGACAAATTCAGTGTGCAGCGTATGCTTTTTGGGTAGTTAGTTATTATGAGAACGTCTTGTACTGCTGATAAAACGCCTCCTGATAAGCATGAAGTAAACAATTGTATTGAGTGCGTTCTTCTCTCTCCTTGTGGCTCAAGCTTGTGAAAGCCTATTGATTAAAGTCATGTTTGTCATCTGGAAGAGCCGTTTGGTTAGTATTCGCTTTTATTTTTGTGCAGTAAATCCTTGTCTTTTCCTGCACATTAAGTGTATAACACTACGGTGACGCATGCATAAAACATAATTATAATGATTTCAAGGTGTTTGCGTATAATTTCTTGCATTCAAAAACTAAATGCATATGCAAAATTACATTTTTAACTTATCGAAGCAAGCATAGTTACACTGTAAAAAGTGCTACACTCACAAAGTAAGTTTTATCTAGTTTTATCTAGTTTTGTTTATTCGTTTTATACCAAAAAATATCAATTTGATTCCTCTTTACCTAAAATATATCAGTTTTTATATAGCAGTATATTTTTAATAAAACTATTGCAATTAAGTCGATTTTTTTAATGTGTTTTTGTGTAGAAGAAATGTTATAAAAGTGAGTTGACACAGAAAATTTATTAGAGCAAAACACTGTACATTTGGGACATTGGTAAATTTTTTTAACAAATATTGCGTTTTTTTATTTTTATTAAATTTTATTTATTTATTTATTTATTTATTTTTGCGATTTTTCTTTTGGCAACTGTTTTTGCTTTTTCAAACGTGCTACATACAAACATTCTAAATGTATTCAGTGCACAAGAAGTGCAAAACAAAACCTTTCACAATGAAATAACATAGTATTAAGTTTAATAAATAAAACTGTAGTAAAATTGTCTTTAAAACAGACAACATAAAATAAATGAAGATGAACTAACCTCAGCTAGTTAAAAACATACTGTACACAGTAGTACTCACTGCTTGATAAACAAAACTGTAATAAATTGTCTTAAAAACAGACAACATGAAGAAATAAAGATGAACTAACCTCAATTCCAGTCAGAACAATAAATAAAAACTAATGTAAATCAAAACCACCTATTCGGTTTTGCTGATCAACTTCGTTGTGCGCAGACAGACAGTACGAAAGAAAGATCGAACGAAAGAACTAAAAAAAACCCCCAAAAGAATGAAAGCTAGAATGAAAGATGAAAGAGAACGATAAATAGATAGACAGACAGAACGAAAGATAGAACAAAAGAGCTAAAAACAATTAACAACGAAACAACAAAACGAAACAACAAAAAAAAACGAAAGAAAGAACCAAAGATAGACAGAACAAAAGCTTAACTTTGCTTAACTTTGTCGTGTGCGGAGTGAGCTCTGATTCACATTTTCTCCCGCTCAGCTTAGCTGTAATTGCCCGGTGTGCTGCGTCAGCTCTGATTGGTTAACATATTAAAATCATGCACACAAGAACGTGAACAAAAAAATAAATGAATAGATAAAATTTGCAGCCTTTGCGATTTAGAAATTGCATGTGCTTAAATCGTGATTTATTTATTTATATTTATTTATATTTATATATTTTTTGCGATTTAATTGCAAAGCCCTAATTTGGGATATTTCCAAGACCTGTTTGTGGGACTGGATATATTACATCCTAAATCCTCATCAAAGTATGCAAATCTTATTTATGTTTTTTTATGTATTGTGTACATGCAGCCACATTAATGGCTTGTTTTGCAGCTACTATTAAAAGGGACTGAATAAATATTATGGTCTTTCATCCACCTTCCCATTCTTATTAGGGCTGTGCAATTAATAGCAATCACAAAAAAATCGCGATTTAAGCACATGCAATTTCTAAATCGCGTAAGGCTGCAATTTTATCTATTTATTTATTTAGATTTTTGTTCATGTTCTTGTGCGCATGATTTTAATATGTTAACCAATCAGAGCTGAAGCAGCACACCGGGCAATTACAGCTGAGCTGAGCGGGAGAAAGATGTTAACCAATCAGAGCTCACTCCGCGCACGACGAAGTTGGGCAGGAGAAGAGAATAGGTGGTTTTGATTTACGTTAGTTTTTATTTCTTGTTATGGCAGTTTTGTTTATCAAGTAGTAAGTACTACTGTGTACAGTATGTGTTTAAAACAGACAACATAAAATAAATGAAGATTAACTAACCTCAACTCTAGTTAAAGACAATTTTACTACAGTTTTATTTATTAAACTTAATACTGTGTTATTTCATTGTGAAATGTTTTGTTCTGCACTTCTTGTGCACTGAATACATTTAGAGTGTGTGTATGTAGCACATTTGAAAAAGAAAAAAACAGTTGCCAAAATAGCAAATAAAATTGCAAAAAATCGCTATGATTAATTTGTCCATATTGCACAGCCCTTATTATTATTATTATACTGTTATTGACAGGAAAGTCTGTTTATCTATTTTACTTAATCACTGTATATTGTGCAGAATATAGAAATGAAGATTTATTTTCTAAGGTTACAGCCAGAAGTCAATTGAATTAATTTTAAATGACATATGGTTAATATTATTTAGATCATAAAGTTCTTAATACCGAATTAAAGTAAGTACAGGTAACAAATAGCCACATATAAGTAAGTTAACTTTAACAAAAAATAGGTTTATCTGACTTGAGTAATTTTAGAAATATTAGTTAAGATTCTGATGGTATAATAACCTTAGATAAAAAATATCACAGTTTCACGGTATTGTGATTACTGCTCTAAAATAAATTCTTTTTAAATGTCTGGGCAAAAAACTGCTGTCTTCATTTGTTTCAAAAACACAGATTTTTTTGTTTGTTTTGTGACAATTTAAAACGGTATCTTTGGATGGAGACACTGTTGTCCTAAAAAGATGAAAAGAAAAAAATAACTAAAATAAAAAATCTTACACATACCTTAGGAACGGTATTGCAGAAACTTTCAGCGGGTTTTAAAACCTTGACTTTTCCAAAACACGGTTATCGTCCCATGCCTAGTTGGCTCAACTTAATTTTGTTTTATTTGTTTTAAGCAATGTTACAGTGTTTAATAAACTTAAAAAGGCTGGAAGTTGACCCAATTTAAAACATCCAATGCAGCCACTTGCCTCACTTTTTATGTTAGATCTAGGTAATATTTTTACAGTGTATTAGCTAATAATCCCAAATGTTTTTTTTTGCATATTTATTTGCTTCATTTGTGTGTGTGTGTGTTTCTGCACACGCAGGTCATGACGGTTTGTGTGTGTTTGTGTTTTTGACAGACTAATGAATCAAACAGGATTAATCCCTAACGTCTCTGATAGAGATTTGCATTCGGCAGCTGTGCGGAGGTTTATTTGTGTTTTTTGTGGTGCATACACGTGCGTTCATGCTACACTGACACTGAAAAAGCTTTTATGTTGTGCAGGGCGTGCGTGTGTATGAGTGTGTTGTTTAGGATGTGCTGCCGTTGTGCAGTGTGTTTGTGATAAGAAGAGTGTGTACAGCTGATTATTCCCCCGGTGTGTGTCCAAGTCTGATATTCTACAGGGAAACCCAATGTGCTGTTAGATGAGAAGAACAGGGCAGCTGGTCAAAAACACCTAATTTCTTCAAAACAAGCCAGGATGATGTGGTTTGGCTTATTATGCTTTTATGCATTCGGCAGATGTTTTTAGCCAAAATGTGGGTCTTCGTGTAACACTGGGAATTGAAAGCATGACTGTAGAGTTCCTGTTTGAAATTCTGCACATGCTCAGAATAATACTTTAATAGCAATGCTGTCATTTCCCTTTAAGACGTTTCCTAGTCCATTTTCAATTCACAACTATTTTATTTTAAAATTAAACATGTCTGTCTGTCTTTCTATCTATCTATCTATCTATCTATCTATCTATCTATCTATCTATCT
>CAIGQQ010037519.1:0-15346 GCA_903798035.1 Danio albolineatus | reverse complement strand
AATGTAAACACCATTAGCAATCAATGATAGAAATCCTTTTAAATGTCCATCATGATTTTAAAAGAAAATGACATCCTATATATCATTTTTACTATCAATTATAAGCCGCACTAGTAAATCATTACTTCTAATATAGTTAATTAAATCTTCATTAGTAATCTAAACTTAAGATGTTTAATATTAATTGTGTAATTTTATTTTTGATGACTGTTACTGTCAACTTTTAACTATGAAAATCATCTCACTGTTCAATAAATAACCCACGCCAGTATTATGCATTTCAAAAATGAACTGAGAAATACATTTTTCTTTAAATAATTTAGTGAAATATACAGTTTTTCATTGGTTAATATTTTAAATTCAATTGTTATTGGCTTGAGTGTAACAATTCCTGCCAAAATCATATCATAATTCTTTTTCAAATTGATAATTAGTCCTTATAATAGATAAAAACATCAATTCGGCTACAACACTGTCAGCTGATGGGTTCAACAAATGTCCATCATGTCCGCCTCTATAGGGACAGTCTATATGCTCGCCCACACACGCGCATGTACATACTTATAAATAGCTTTTAGCACAACAGACTGAAAAGACTTGTTCAGTTTGGTTTCTTTTTTTTGTGCTCTGATCGCCATGGCAACAGGAAGTAGAAGACAGACTTACAATCAATGTCGAGTCGGGAACAGAAAAGGTTTGGTGAAACTATAACACACACACACATACATATATATATATATATATAAAAATATACACACTGAAAATAACAAGCTATATAATTTACGTGGCTCCACAGAACGGCATCAATGTTGCGCATTTACTGTTTCATATAAGGAAAAAGTGAGTATTGAGAATTTTAACCCCTAAATGCACTGAAACGTCGGCATCAAATGCAGCAAATTTGACAGTAAATACTCAACTTAATTAGTCTTTATTATAGCACTTTGACACAATCTATAATGTAAAAAGCAGCTTAACATAGATGAAGTTCTAGTAAATTAAATCTAGAAATACTTTTTTGAGGTTATAAAATATTTGATAACAGTTTGGGTAACATTCACCTATAATGACCAGCTATTCTTAATGTGATTGCAGTATATTGTATGCATTTTGTTGAAAGTATATTTATTAATAGTAGCAGCAGCAAGATCTTGTTCAAGATCAAGTTCTTAAGATTTAATAAGAGCTTCCAATGCTTCTGATTATTAAATCACTGCTATTTTTGTATATATTTTCTTTATATTATTGTTATTAACATTAAAACAAGCAAAGAGCAAAAACAGCTGCTAAAGAAAAGCATCACAAATAAAGAATAAAACTAAATATACATTTGATTTTTTTAACAAAATATATTAATAGTATAATTAATCAAAACAATCATTCAACAGTTATCAGTGAATACATAAAAATAGAAAACAAAATGAGATATGTAACTAAAAGATAGAAAACAAAATAAGTTATGTAACTAAAAAATTGGTTAAGTATACATAATAAATTTTATTTATAGTGCACTTTTCTCAGACCCAGCATGCTACAAGGGATTTAAGGCAAACAGTAAGAAAGCAGATCAAGCAGAACTTACAAGAGTTTCAATGATTAAAATCACCACTAGTGCAAATCCTAAATATTTTTGTATACATTTACTTCCTATAATTATTTATATTTTATACATGATTAAAAGCAGTTTCTGTTCTGGCTATTTTCAAACACAAAGCTTATGAAATCTAAACATAAGCTATACTAACAGTTAAATTGTCATTTCAAAATATGCATGATGAATAAAATAAAGATAAACTATTGAATATTTAATAACTTCAGAACAAATACACTGAAAACAAATTTCATTGGATTTCATTTTTTTAAGGCAAGTGCCTTTACTTAAAGTAAGTAACAATTTTATGGTATGAATTTAAACAAACAAATTAAATGTAGTAATGTTCAACATATTTTGATTATGTATGGGCTGCAATAACTGACTAAAAATATTGAGATGACTTGAAAGGGTAATTTGATTCAACTAAAAACAAGACGCTTTTATTGACAGTACAGAATATAAAAATATATAATTTATTGAATTATACCATATTTTAATGTAAAAGTGAATAATAATTACTCCAGAACAAATACACTGAAATAAAAGATTCATTGGCTTTACAAAAATTAAGGCAAGTGGTCGCAAACAATTTATATGGGCTGAATTTTAACAAACTGGTTCAACTTAATTTGTTTGATTAAATTACAACATAAACTGTTCGCAACTTACCTTAAAAATAAATAAATAAAATTTAAAATTGCAGTAAATCCATTAAATCATTTTTTCCCCAGTGTATTTGTTCTGGAGTAATTAAATATTCACTGGTTTTATCTTTATTTTATTTATCATGCACATTTTAACACTGTTTGTACAGCTTATCTTCACATTTCACAAGAACTACTTTATTCATTGGATTCATTGCATTTACTAAAATTCTTTAAAGTAAGTGGTTGCAAACCATTTATATGAGCTGAATTTATACAATCAAATTAAATTGAACATTACTAAATATAATTTGGGGCGCCACGGTGGCGCGTGAGTAGCACGTTCGCCTCACAGCAAGAAGGTCGCTGGTTCGATCCCCGGTTGGGGCAGGTCCCGGTTGGGCCAGTTGGCATTTCTGTGTGGAGTTTGCATGTTCTCCCCGTGGTTGCGTGGGTTTCCTCCGGGTGCTCCGGTTTCCCCCACAGTCCAAAGACATGTGGTACAGGTGAATTGGGTAAGCTAAATTGTCCATAGTGTATGTGTGTGAATGAGAATGTATGAATGTGTTTCCCAGAGATGGGTTGTGGCTGGAAGGGCATCCGCTGCGTAAAACAAATGCCGGATAAGTTGGCGGTTGATTCCGCTGTGGCGACCCCGGATTAATAAAGGGACTAAGCCGAAAAGAAAATGAATGAATGAATGAATAAATATAATTTGTTTGTTTAAATTCAGCCCATGTAAAATGTTTCCAACCCCTTAACTTAAAAAAACAAATAAGTCAATCCAATGAATAATGTTTTTTCAGTGTTGTTTGAGAATAGCCCGGTCAGTGACAGCACACAATGTGAATGAGAACTCTCCATGTCCCATGGTGCAGTGCGCACTCACCGGTCTCCCTTTGGTTTGCGTTTGAGGGGCGGGGCCTTCCCTTTTGGGCGTCGCTCACTGCCTGAGCAGGGGCCTCCGCCGGGCCCCGTCACCCTGAGCGACTCCAGACCTTTACTCGACCTCTTAAAGGTGAACTCCACCTGCTCGCCCTCCCGCAGGCTCCTGAAGCCCTCCATCACCAGCTTACTCTGAACACACACACACACGCACGCTTCATTTAATACATAAACATCTGAACATTTGCAGACATCAGGCATTCTTGAACATTTATCACACAATGAAAAAAAATGATTCACTGGATTTACTCGTTTTTTTTTTTTTAAGTGAGTGGTTGCAAACTATTTATTTGGGCTGAATTTAAATAAACAAGTGAAGTTGAACATTACTAAATTGAATGCGTTTGTTTATTGTTTAGCCCATATAAATTGTTTGCAACCACTAAACTTAAATTTAGTAACAATTAATCATTTTGTTTTCATCAAATCATCAAAAATTCTTAAGTTTTCTTTGGGTGGGACAACTTAATTGTTTTAAAAATATTTAAGTGGATTGGACAAATTAAGTTAGCTTAATCAATTTGAGTTGAGATAATATGAATTAATTGTACGGAAAGCAACATTTGTTTACACTCAAAAAATGACATTTGTGGTTCGTTTAAACTACTTAGTTAAAATTAGCTAAAACACCGTTGCTGAGCTTTTTAAAATAACTTAATTGTTTTATGTTAAAAACACTTTGCTTTAAATACACACATGCACAGACACCACTGTCTCTGAACATTTACAGACATCAGACATTTATTACACACTGAAAAAAAAATTAATTGGATTTACTTGCAAACAACCTGAATTTCACTAAACTGAATGTGTTTGTTTAAATCCTGCCCATGTAAATAGTTTGCAACCAATAAATTTTATTTTTGTAACAATGAATCTTTTTTTTTTTCATCAAATCATCAAAATGAGCACAGTTCTTAGGGTTTTTTTTGGGGGTGGGACAACTTAATTGTTTTAAAAATATTTAAGTGGATTGGACAAATTAAGTTAGCTTAATCAATTTGAGTTGAGATAATATGAATGAATTGTATGGAAAGCAATGACTCAAAAAATGACATTTGTGGTTTGTTTAAACTACTTAGTAAAATGAGCTAAAACAACACCATTTCTCAGCTTTTTAAATAAATTAATTGTTTTATGTTAAAAATACTTTGCTTTAAATACACACATGCACAGATCCCCCTGTCTGAACATTTACAGACATCAGACATTTATTACACACTGAAAAAAAAAGTATTTACTTGCAAACAATCTGAATTTTTAACAAACAAATGAAGCTGAACATCACTAAACTGAATGTGTTTGTTTAAATTCAGCCCACGTAAATTGTTTGCAACCACTAAGCTTACAATTAAAAACAATGAATCATTTGTTTTCAGTGCACTCAACAAAATGACATTTGCTGTTTGTTCAAACTACTTATTTAAAATAAACACCATTCTTGAGGTTTTTTTTGGGAGAGGAGGGACAACTTAATTTATGTTCTGTCCATTTAATTTGATTAAGTTTAAATTTTAAATGATTTTTAAAATTTGTATTGAGACAACATGAGTGAATTGTGTGGAACCCAGCAGTTTTTATAGTTTACACTGAAAAAAATGTTGTTTGCCGTTTGTTCAAACTACGTATTTAATATGAGCTAAAACATCCCAATTCCTGAGCTTTATAAAATAACTTCATTGTTTTATGTTAACAACACTTTGCATTAACATGTACACATCTCCAGGCATTCTGTTGAACATTTATTACACACTGAAAAAAATGATTCCATTTACAAAAACATTAAGGTAAGTGGCTGCAAACAATTTATTTGGGCTGAATTTAAACAAATAAATGAAGTTGAACAATACTAAATTGAATGAGTTTGTTTAAATTCAGCGCATATAAACTGTTTGCAACCACTACACCTAAATTTGGTAACAATTAATCGTTTTCCAGTGCACTCTAAATGATGTTCGCTGTTTGTTCAAACTACTTAAAATAATCTGAATCGACAACTTGGTTTATGTTCAATCCACTTGAATCTTTAAAAACAATTAAGTTAACTTAATCAATTTGTGTTGGGATGACATCAATGAATTGTGTGGAACCCAGCAGTTTTTTTATAGCTTACACTCAAAAAATGACATTTGCAGTTTGTTCAAACTACTTTTTTAAATTGAGCTAAAACATCCCAATTCCTGAGCTTTTTAAAATAACTTAATTGGTTTATTGTTCAATTGTTTTATTTAAAACACTTTGCTTTAAATACACACATGCACAGATCTTCAGGCATTCCCTTGAACGTTTATTACACACTGAAAAAATCATTCAATGTATTTACAAAAACATTAAGGTGAGTGGTTGCAAACTATTTATTTGGGTTGAATTTAAACAAATAAATAAAGTTGAACATTACTAAATTCAATGTGTTTGTTTAAATTCAGCCCATGTAAATGGTTTGCAACCACTTAATTTAAATTTAGTAACAATAATCTTTTTTTCAGTGCACTCTACAAATGACGTTCGCTGTTCGCGTTTGTTCAAACTACTTAAACTAAGTTGTCCCTCAAAAAATGATTCAGCTTATTTTATGTTCAATCCACTTAAATTTTTTAAAACAATTAAGTTAACCTAATCAATTTGTGTTGGGATAATATAAATGAATTTTGTGGAACCCAGCATTTTTTACACTCAAAAAATGACACTGCGGTTTGTTCAAAATCCTTATTTAAAATGAGCTGAAACAACACAAGCGCTGAGCTTTTTAAAATAACTTTATCGTTTTATGTTCAATTGTTTATTTCAAAAACACTTTGCTTTAAATACACACATGCACAGCTCTCCATATCTGAACATTTTCACGCATCGGGCATACAAATTTTAAGGTGAGTGGTTGCAAACAAATTATATGGGCTGAATTTAAACAAATAAATTAAGTTGAACTTACTAAATTAAAGGTGTGTGTTTACATTCAGCCCATAAAAATTGTTTGCAACCATTTACCTTGAAAAAAATGTTTAAATCCAATGAATTATTTTTTTTCAGTGCACTCAACAAATGATGTTTGCTGTTTGTTCAAACTATTTATTTAAAAAAAAGCTGAATCAACACAATTCTTGAAGGGTTTAACTCAATTTATTTTATGTTCAATCTACTTAAATTTGTAAAAACAACTATAGGTTAACTTAATCGATTTGTGTTGGGATAATATAGATGAATTGTGTAGAACCCAGCATTTATTACAGTGTACACTTAACAAATGACTTTTGCTGCTTGTTATTTAAAATGAGCACAAACAACAATTCCTGAGCTTTTTAAAATAACTTAATTGCTTTATGCTCAATTGTTTTATGTTAAAAACATTTTGCATTAAATACACACATGTACAGATCTCCATATCTGAACATTTACACACATTGGGCATTCTAGGACTTTTATTACACTCAAAAAAAATTATGTTTGCTGTTCAAACTACTTATTTAAAATGAACACCATTCTCGAGGGTTTATTTATATGTTCAATCCACTTAAATTTGTAAAAACAATTAAGTTAACTTAATTTGTGTCGGGTTGGGATAACATGAAGGAATTGTGTGAAACGCAGCATTTTGTTTTTACAGTGTACAGTGGAAAAAAAAAGATTTTTGCAGGTTGTTCAAACCACTTATTTAAATTGAGCTGAAACAACACAATTCGTGAGCTTTTTAAAATAATTTCAATGTTTTATGTTTAAGCTACTTAAAATTGTAAAAAACTAATAAGTTAATTTAATTCATGCTTGTTGTCCCGACACAAATTAATTGTGTGGAAGCCAGCATTTTTCACAGTGCAGAATCTGTGATACTGAGGAAGATAAAAGCATTTATGAGGAAGATAAAAAGCATTTGTCAGTATCAGTTAAATCTGCATTATAAAAAGAAAATGTTAAAAACACTTTGCTTTAAATGCACACAGACATTGGCGTTCTTGAACACAAATGACATTTGCTGCTTGTTCAAACTATTTAAAATGAGCTGAAACAACACAATTCCTGAGGTTTTTGGGTAACAACTTAATTTGTTTATGTTCAATCCACTTACATTTATAAAAACAATTTAAGTTAACTTACTCAATTTGTGTTTGGATAACATGAAGTAGTAGTGAGGAACCGAGCAATTTTTACAGTGTACACTCAAACTATACTTAAATTGAACTAAGACAACACAAGTCCTGAGCTTTTTAAAATAACTTAATTGTTTTATATTAAATCTACTTAAAATTGTAAAAACGAATGAGCTAACATAATTCCTTCATGTTGTCCCAACACAAACTGATTGACTGTGTGGAAACCAGCATGTAAAAAGTGGAAACCACTGTAAAAAATGTTAGTGTAGAATCTGCCATACACTCAAAAAAAGAGACATTTTGCTGCTTGCTCAAACTACTTATTTAAAATGACTTTCAACAACACAATTCTGAAGATTTTAATGAGAAAATGAATTGTTTTATGTTCAATCTACTTAAATTTGTTACTTAGAACTCAATAGAACTCAATCTATTTGTGTTGAGATAACATGAATAAATTGTGTGGAACCCTACATTTACAGTTTAAGAGAAATTGATAAGTAAGAGAGATTTTCTAAGGTACTAGGAAAAAAAACATTTCAGTATCAGCTAAACCTGCGTTACATAAAGCAAATGTTAAAACACTGCAATGAAATATGTAGGCCCTCAGATCTTTATAACTGAACATTTACAGACATCAGGCATTCTTAAACATTTATTACACTCAACAAATGACGTTTGCTGCTTGTTCAAACTACTGAGCTGAAACAACACAATTCCTGAGTTTAAAAAAATTTAATTGTTTTATGTTCAATCTACTTGAAATTGTAAAAACTAACAAGTTAACTTAATTCCTTTATGTTGTCCTAACACAAATCAATTGTGTGGAAATTGTTACATACAGAAGAAAATAAATGAATAAATGAGATATTTTTTACTAGAAAAAAAAACATTTGTCAGCATGAGCTAAACAAAAAAGAAAATATTAAAAACACTTTAAATAATGCACATTAAATATTTATAAATCTCCTTGCTAACCATTTTAAAAGACATGTAGCTTTAAAAGATTTGTAGAAAACAGAGTGAATGTTTTATGGTAATATTATATAAAAAAGGATTAAAGTAAAAACAAATGCGAGTGATTTTCTAATTTCAGATTTATTAGCAAAATAATCTTATTCTCATGACAAAAAAAAACTTTAGGTAAATATAAAATCAATATAAATATAAAATAATGGTAACACATCACTAAGTGTATTAGTTTATACCAACTATAAATGATGTTTACATATTTGTTCAACTTTGTTAATTGTCAGTTCACACCACTCTATTTAATAATCTGAAATTTTTCTATTTTATCCTTTTAATATTTTGAAGATTATTTTAAAGAAATGAACCAAGATTAATAAATGCCTTCGGGAAATGGTGCAACTTGATAAAAAAGAAAACAAACTTAAGTGTTCTCAAATTTAGACAGTCAAATCTAATTGAACAATTGTCATTATTTTAGAGAGTGTGTATAAATAATTTATCAGAAAAAGATGATAAATGTAAAATAAATAGAAACAATCTAACATTCATTGGGAAACTGATAACTTTTCATGTATATGGACCTCACTGTTAATGCTAAGATATTTTACAAAAAAAAGCTATTAGTTTTAAATGACAAAAAGTAATTCCAACCAATGTTATTATGTTACTTTAACTTATTTAATATGTTGATCCGGTTTCAATGACTTTTAAGTTGTATAAAGTTTAGCTTAATATTTTGGTCAATTCGAATGATGTAAGTGCAGATGACTGGAAAACTTAATTTGATTCGGCTGAAAAATGTAAGGTAGCAAGATTTTTTGTTTTTCAGTGCAAATAAAAAACATATATGTATTTATTGAATTATACCATATATATTAATGTAAATCTATTTGTACTGCCTCCATGACAGAATCTAATGCATTATCTAATATATTTCACTTTTTAAATTAGATTTTATTACACAAGTAGATGTAGGACTATTTAGGTGAATGAAAATTTAATTTTAGACAAATCTAAAAAACGTATTTTTGTGATTTCCTTTAATAATCAAACCACTGTTGTTCAGTAGAAAATATCAATGCAAATGTCATTGCAAAACACCACTTAATGTTAAATAATAAAAGCACATTTAAATGTTTATCGGTTTTAAAAGGGTGAAAATGTATCTTAGAAACAAAGCAAAATGCAAGAAAAACAAACACACACACAAAAAAAACCTCACCAAGAAGCAAATCTGCAGGAAAAGCATTTAGCAGAAGCTTTTATCCAAATGAGGAGCATCAAAAGCATTATCAAAATTAACATTTAACCACACAAGAGCCTGAGTAACACTAATGAGTTCAGCTTATTCACATCCTTCCTTCGATTAAAAAACACTGCACTTTTAAAAGCAAAGACCCTGAGAAATATAAAGCGACTCATGTCTGTTCATTTCCGCAACACAGGAGAAATCTCAAAATCAATGCACAGATATTTGCCGTTTTAGCACACAAACAACATAATACAATTAATATTAAAAAGCAGATATGAAAATTAATACAGTAAGTACTGAAGACTCGTACATATAAAGTTTTCAAAATGTATTTTTTTCTCCAAAAAAGAAACTTTCCAGATTTTATTAAGTGAAAAAACATTTATTTCTCTATGTGAAAACATTTTAAAATGATAATCTGTCTTCCCTTTAGTGCAATGAAGGTTTTGTGGCTGTTAAGGGTTTATTTTAAAAAGCAATAATGTAAATGAACCTTTATTATTTAAGAGTTGAGATATACAGAATTATTGCCCCTTCCTATAAAATTTAATTATTTTTTCTAATATGTCAAAGTGCTGTTTAACATAGTAAGGACATTTTCATAGTATTTACTATTACATTTGTATTCTGAAGAAAGTCTTAACAAATCAAATCAAATCACTTTTATTGTCACATCAGCAGCAGCACGTGTGTAATATAATGAGAGAAAAGCTTAGGTGCTGGTTCCAGACAGTGCAAAATACAACCACATGCTCCAAAAACAAAACAATATACTATAGCAATGTTGACAATAAATACGTACAAGAAAATAACTATGAGAAAGACAACAAATATGTGTAGGAGAAAAACAACATTATACACGTGTAGACACAGATAGACGGGTACAGTCAAAAAGCTGTAGATAGTTTGACTGTTGTGGAAAATTACTTTAGACAATATTTTATTTTATTTTTTTATAATTATTTTTTCAGGGTTTTCACCTTTATTACATAGAGACAGTAGAGAGAATTGACAGGAAAGCATGGGGAGCAGAGAGAGGGGAAGGATCAGCACTAACCAATACACCACTGGCGCCGGACAATATTGTTTTAAATAAGGATTCGGCTAAAGTGCAGTCCCATGTCTTTTAGCTTGACTGTTTTTAGTTTTGTTTGTTTCTTTACTGCTAATGTACATATATCAGCCTCCTTAAAATAATCTTTTGATTGGCTAAAGAGCACTATTGTCCAACAATTTGTATAATTTACCTAACTTGCCTAATTAAAATGAATTATTAAGTCTTTAAATTTAAGGATTTACATTTTCTAAAACTTTAAGCTTAATACTAGTATCTTGCAAAATAACTAGTAAAATATCACTGTCATAATGGCGAATTGAAAAATGGAGAATAAAGAAATTAGTTATTTGAAATTAGTTATTAAACTATTATGTTTTAAAATGTTTATTATAAAAATAGATATTAAATAGATAGATAAATAAATAAATAAATAGATAAATAAATAGATAAATAAATAAATAGGTAAATAAATAGGTGAATAAATAAAAAATAAATAAATAAATAAATAGGTGAATAAATAAATAAATAAATAGGTGAATAAATAAATAAATAAGTAAATCAATCAATCAATAAATAAATAAGTAAATAAATAGGTAAAAATATAAATAAACAAATAAATACATAGGTGAATAAATAAAAGAATAAATGAATAAATAAATAAATAAATAAATAAATAAATAGGGTTATAAAAAAATTGGTAAATCAATAAATAAAAAGGTAAATAAATAAATAGGTAAATAAATAAATAGGTGAATAAATAAATAAATAGGTAAATAAATAAAAGAATAAATGAATAAATAAATAAATAGGTGAATTAATAAATAAATAAATAGGTAAATAAATAAATAGGTAAATAAATAAAAGCATAAATAAATAAATAAATAAATAGGTAAATAAATAAATAGGTAAACAAATAAATAAATAAATAGGTGAATAAGTAAAAGAATAAATAAACAAACACAATATATAAAATAATATCTAAAAATAAACAGTAGGGCATTTGCTTCTGAATAATCCATCTTCCACAGGTACGTACTGAGCTTTCTAATACAAATGAACAAAAATCTCACACACACACACACACACACACACACACACACACACACACACGCACGCACGCACGCACACACACACACACACACACGCACACACACACACACGCACACACGCACACACGCACACACGCACACACACAGAGGGAAAAACTACTTCAACTAAAAGTCATTAAAAGCACTGATTATGATTTCCCATGCATGAATGCTAATGAACACGGCTGATTATTCAAGCTCTTTCTACATGGTCTCGTCACAGGGGATCGGCGTGATCTAAAGATTTACATTTCAATTAGTCTTTTAATTAAAGTAGCAGTAATGCGATGCAGGAATCAAATGCAAAAGGCAAAGCTAGTTTTCAAGTATTCTCGATCATGTGATCATTTACATTTCTCTATAATCATCACATCTAGAGAGAGAGAGAAAACAATAGATCCACACACAAAGAGAGTAATAATTAATAAATAATTTAAACATTTTAAAATGGAAAGATTTGAAATTAAAAAAAGTCATTAATATATATATATATATTTATGACTATATATATTCATAAATATATATATAGCTATATATATATATATAGCATCACCAAAAAATGATCGAGGTCATGTCCATGTGTTGTGTGAAAAGTCCATATATTGATTACTGTGACAGGCCTAATGTTCATTTCACTTTCCACATGTATGTGTAACTTTGTGAAGAGCCCCTGGTCTTTTCTTCTCGCCTCTCACACTTCAACTCACCTGGGCAGGTTATAAATAATCAGACAGGCGTTTCACAACAAAGAGAACAGTCTACACATCTACTGAAACTCTTTCTACTGTTGAACAAAAAGGTAAATAGTTTGAAGAATGCAGGTTGCAGGGACCTATTGACTTCTATACTAGAAAACAAAATTACTATAGAAGGAAATCTATAGTCAATACGTTTCACAACAAGAGGGACATCTCCACCTCATCTACAGAGTTTCTTTTTTCTGTTGAACATAAAAGAAGATAGGGGCGCCACGGTGGCGTAGTGAGTAGCACGTTCGCCTCACAGCAAGAAGGTCGCTGGTTCGAGCCCCGGCTGGGTCAGTTGGTATTTCTGTGTGGAGTTTGCATGCTCTCCCCGTGGTTGCGTGGGTTTCCTCCGGGTGCTCTGGTTTCCCCCACAAGTTCTAAGACATGTGGTACAGGTGAATTGAGTAGGCTAAATTGTCCGTAGTGTATGAGTGTGAATGAGTGTGTATGGATGTTTCCCAGAGATGGGTTGTGGCTGGAAGGGCATCCGCTGTGTAAAACAAATGCTGGATAAGTTGGCGGATCATTCTGCTGTGGCGACCCCAGATTGATAAAGGGACTGAGCCGAAAAGAAAATGAATGAATGAATAAAAGTAGATAGTTTGAAGAATGCTGGATGCTGAAACTAAAATCACTTTCATAGTAGGAAACACAATTACTATAGAAGCAAATCTACAGTAAATACATTTCACAACAAGAAGAACACCTGCACCTCATCTACTGTTTCTTCTGTCAAACACAAAAGAAGAATGTTTGAAGAATGCTGGTTCCTGAGACCCAATGACTTCCATAGTACACTCTCAGAAAAAATGGTACAATGTTGTACCAAAGAAGGTACAAACCCTTGTCACTGGGGCAGCACCTTTTTATGGGACAGAAGAAACAAATTTGTACCTTTTAAGGTCATGATTTTTACCATGGGAAACCAAAATGTACCTTTGTTTTTAAAAACCTGCAGATACAATACTGTATACTTTGTGAAAGGTTCCACCACAGTGACAAGACACTTTGTACCTTAACAGTGTCAAAAATGCTTACCAAACATTTATTAAAATGCCTTAAATGTTTAGTTTACGATACCTATAGTTTTATCTTTTACCAGTTGTTTTGTATTATTGTATTATAGAACTAAAAATGTATGTTTATAAGTATCTTTAAACATGCTTTTAAATGATGATTCTTGTTTTAATATGGAAATTATTCATAAAAATCACTTTGCCTTTTCAGTCATATTTATTTTCATAGATACTGTAATATAGAAGGAGCTGTTCAACACTTTTGTGCCTTTTATATGAGAACGATTGTGTACCTTCATTTCAGTTGTACCATAAAAGGCACAGAACAGTATCATAAGAGGTCTTTCAGTAGCATATAAGGTACAATTTTTACAAAAGGTACAAAACTGTTCCTCAAGAAGTGTAGGAAACAAGATGACTATAGAAGCAAATCTATTGCGAATATTAATAGTCAATATTTTGTTTTGTGCTCGACAGAATACAGAAACTCAAATAGTTTTGAACAAGTGAAGGTCAGTAAATGAAGGAACAATTTTTGTTTTTGAGTGAACTGTCCCTTTAAATCTATAGGGGTTCATACTGACTCCGGAACCTCTGAAATCGGATCCTGTACTTCATTTTACCAATCCCCCTCCTCAACTGCCCTCCTCCCTTGTCTGCTGTTCACTTTCACTTTTATTCCGCGACTCCCCAATAGGGATGGGACTATAACCGTTTTCAAGGTATACCGTCTTTTGGAAAAGTCAAGGTTTTAAAACTGCTAAAATTTTCTGTAATACCGTTCCTAAGGTATGTGTAAGGTTATTTTTTTACAATTTTTGTTTTTATTTAAGGACAACAGTATCTTCAGCAGAAAATATATCCAAAGATGCAGTTTTAAATAGTAAAGAAATCAGTGTTTTAAAAACTAATGAAGACAACAGAAGTCAAAGATTCATTTAAATCCTCATTTAGCCTGACGTGTTTGCTCTAAAACATTATAAATCTTTCAAAAAATAAAATATTTTGTTTTCAAAGGGGAAAGTGTTTTTGTTTTTTACCCAGACATTTAGAAATAATATATTTGAGAGCAGTAATCACAATACTGTGAAACCGTGATTTTTTTATCCAAGGTTTTCATAGCATCACAATCTTATACCAGTCCTTGCCTACTCCCCAACCCTCCGCTCTTCACTTTCGTCCACGACAACCCCTCTCAACACTCAAAATAACCCAACGACAACCCAACACAACACTCAAAGTAAAAAAACAAAAATCACACAGACACACACACACAAAAAAAACTCATATATGCATACAAAAAACACTTGCAAAAATAAATTAAAAACACACACATCATAACACAACACAAAAACGACAAAATTAATAATTAATTCACATGAACATTTTAAAAAAAAGAAAATCACACACACAAAACCATAACAAAAAGTTTCAATCACATTCAAAATTTCACACACACACACACACAGAAAATCTAACACACACAAAACAGGCTAAATCAGACAAACACACACACACACACACACACAAAAAAAAATCAAACACACTAATAACAACAAACAGTCAAGCTAAAACAAAAACACACACAGACACACAAAAACACATGCAAAAATAAATAAAAAACACACACAAACAAATAACACACATACACATCATAAACATAAAAACAAAACAAAAAACACACATGCAAAACATAAATAAAAAACCACACACAAATAACACACACATCATAAACAAAAAAACTAAAGAAAAAAAACACACACACAAAAACACACATGCAAAAAACACACACACACACACACAAATAACACACACATACACATCATAAACATAAAAACTAAAGAAAAAAACACACACACAAAAACACACATGCAAAAAATAAATAAAACACACAGAAACAAACACACATACACATCATAAACAAAAAACTAAAGAAAGAAAACACAC
>CAIGQQ010037518.1:0-14481 GCA_903798035.1 Danio albolineatus | reverse complement strand
AATGTAAACACCATTAGCAATCAATGATAGAAATCCTTTTAAATGTCCATCATGATTTTAAAAGAAAATGACATCCTATATATCATTTTTACTATCAATTATAAGCCGCACTAGTAAATCATTACTTCTAATATAGTTAATTAAATCTTCATTAGTAATCTAAACTTAAGATGTTTAATATTAATTGTGTAATTTTATTTTTGATGACTGTTACTGTCAACTTTTAACTATGAAAATCATCTCACTGTTCAATAAATAACCCACGCCAGTATTATGCATTTCAAAAATGAACTGAGAAATACATTTTTCTTTAAATAATTTAGTGAAATATACAGTTTTTCATTGGTTAATATTTTAAATTCAATTGTTATTGGCTTGAGTGTAACAATTCCTGCCAAAATCATATCATAATTCTTTTTCAAATTGATAATTAGTCCTTATAATAGATAAAAACATCAATTCGGCTACAACACTGTCAGCTGATGGGTTCAACAAATGTCCATCATGTCCGCCTCTATAGGGACAGTCTATATGCTCGCCCACACACGCGCACGTACATACTTATAAATAGCTTTTAGCACAACAGACTGAAAAGACTTGTTCAGTTTGGTTTCTTTTTTTTGTGCTCTGATCGCCATGGCAACAGGAAGTAGAAGACAGACTTACAATCAATGTCGAGTCGGGAACAGAAAAGGTTTGGTGAAACTATAACACACACACACATACATATATATATATATATATAAAAATATACACACTGAAAATAACAAGCTATATAATTTACGTGGCTCCACAGAACGGCATCAATGTTGCGCATTTACTGTTTCATATAAGGAAAAAGTGAGTATTGAGAATTTTAACCCCTAAATGCACTGAAACGTCGGCATCAAATGCAGCAAATTTGACAGTAAATACTCAACTTAATTAGTCTTTATTATAGCACTTTGACACAATCTATAATGTAAAAAGCAGCTTAACATAGATGAAGTTCTAGTAAATTAAATCTAGAAATACTTTTTTGAGGTTATAAAATATTTGATAACAGTTTGGGTAACATTCACCTATAATGACCAGCTATTCTTAATGTGATTGCAGTATATTGTATGCATTTTGTTGAAAGTATATTTATTAATAGTAGCAGCAGCAAGATCTTGTTCAAGATCAAGTTCTTAAGATTTAATAAGAGCTTCCAATGCTTCTGATTATTAAATCACTGCTATTTTTGTATATATTTTCTTTATATTATTGTTATTAACATTAAAACAAGCAAAGAGCAAAAACAGCTGCTAAAGAAAAGCATCACAAATAAAGAATAAAACTAAATATACATTTGATTTTTTTAACAAAATATATTAATAGTATAATTAATCAAAACAATCATTCAACAGTTATCAGTGAATACATAAAAATAGAAAACAAAATGAGATATGTAACTAAAAGATAGAAAACAAAATAAGTTATGTAACTAAAAAATTGGTTAAGTATACATAATAAATTTTATTTATAGTGCACTTTTCTCAGACCCAGCATGCTACAAGGGATTTAAGGCAAACAGTAAGAAAGCAGATCAAGCAGAACTTACAAGAGTTTCAATGATTAAAATCACCACTAGTGCAAATCCTAAATATTTTTGTATACATTTACTTCCTATAATTATTTATATTTTATACATGATTAAAAGCAGTTTCTGTTCTGGCTATTTTCAAACACAAAGCTTATGAAATCTAAACATAAGCTATACTAACAGTTAAATTGTCATTTCAAAATATGCATGATGAATAAAATAAAGATAAACTATTGAATATTTAATAACTTCAGAACAAATACACTGAAAACAAATTTCATTGGATTTCATTTTTTTAAGGCAAGTGCCTTTACTTAAAGTAAGTAACAATTTTATGGTATGAATTTAAACAAACAAATTAAATGTAGTAATGTTCAACATATTTTGATTATGTATGGGCTGCAATAACTGACTAAAAATATTGAGATGACTTGAAAGGGTAATTTGATTCAACAACAGCAACAGCAACAACAACAACGACGAAAAACAACGAGATGATTTTATTGACAGAATATAAAAAAATATTATTTATTAAATTATACCATATATTAATGTAAAAGTGAATATTAATTACTCCAGAACAATTACACTGAAATAAAAGATTCATTGGCTTTACAAAAAGTAAGTGGTTGCAAACAATTTTTATGGGCTGAATTTTAACAAACTGGTTCAACTTAATTTGTTTGATTAAATTCCAACATAAATTGTTTGCAACTTACCTTAAAAAAATAAAATAAAATAAATAAATAAATAGCAGTAAATCCATTATATAGTTTTTTTCCCAGTGTATTTGTTCTGGAGTAATTAAATATTCACTGGTTTTATCTTTATTTTATTTATCATGCACATTTTCACACTGTTTGTACAGCTTATCTTTACATTTCACAAGCATTGCTTCACTGAGAAAAATGATTCATCGATTTAACTAAATTTCTTTAAAAGAAGTGGTTGCAAACCATTTATATGAGCTGAATTTATCCAATCAAATTAAATTGAACATTACTAAATGTAATGTGTTTGTTTAAATTCAGCCCATGTAAAATGTTTCCAATCTCCTACCTTAAAAAAAATTGTCAATCCAATAAAAAAAATTTTTTAGTGTTGTTTGAGGATATCCCGGTCAATGACAGCACACAATGTGAATGCTTAAGACTGAGCTCTCCATGTCCCATGATGCAGTGCGCACTCACCGGTCTCCCTTTGGTTTGCGTTTGAGGGGCGGGGCCTTCCCTTTTGGGCGTCGCTCACTGCCTGAGCAGGGGCCTCCGCCGGGCCCCGTCACCCTGAGCGACTCCAGACCTTTACTCGACCTCTTAAAGGTGAACTCCACCTGCTCGCCCTCCCGCAGGCTCCTGAAGCCCTCCATCACCAGCTTACTCTGAACACACACACACACACGCACGCTTCATTTAATACATAAACATCTGAACATTTGCAGACATCAGGCATTCTTGAACAGTTATCACACAATGAAAAAAAATTATTCACTGGATTTACTCATTTTTTTTAAGGTGAATGGTTGCAAACTATTTATTTGGGCTGAATTTCAATAAACAAGTGAAGTTGAACATTAATAAATTGAATGCGTTTGTTTATATTTAACCCATATAAATTGTTTGCAACCACTAAACTTAAATTTAGTAAAAAGGAATCATTTTTTTCATCAAATCATAAAAATGAGCACAATTCTTAAGGGTTTTTTGGGTGGGACAACTTAATTGTTTAAAAAATATTTAAGTGGATTGGACAAATTAAGTTAGCTTAATCAATTTGAGTTGAGATCATATGAATTAATTGTATGGAAAGCAACATTTGTTTCAACAAAACACAAATGTCATTTTTTGAGTGTAAACTACTTAGTTAAAATGACCATTGCTGAGCGTTTTAAAATAACTTAATTGTTTTATGTTAAAAACACTTTGCTTTAAATACACACATGCACAGACACCACTGTCTGAACATTTACAGACATCAGGCATTTATTACACACTGAAAAAAAAAGTATTTACTTGCAAACAATCTGAATTTTAACAAACAAATGAAGCTGAACATCACTAAACTGAATGTGTTTGTTTAAATCCAGCCCATGTAAATTGTTTGCAATGACTAAACTTAAATTTATTAACAATGAATATTTGTTTTCAGTGCACTCAACAAAATGACATTTGCTGTTTGTTCAAACTACTTATTTAAAATAAACACCATTCTTGAGTTTTTTTGGGAGAGGAGGGACAACTTCATTTATGTACTATCCACTTAATTTTTAAAAAAGATTTAAGGTAACTTTATAAAAACTGCTGGGTTCCACACAATTCATTCATGTTGTCTCAACTCAATTTTATTGTCTACACTGAAAAAAAAAAGTTGTTTGCTGATTGTTCGAACTACATATTTAATATGAGCTAAAACATGACAATTCCTGAGCTTTATAACTTTAATAACTTCATTGTTTTATGTTAACAACACTTTGCATTAACATGTACACATCTCCAGGCATTCTGTTGAACATTTATTACACACTTAAAAAAATGATTTAATTTACAAAAACATTAAGGTAAGTGGCTGCAAACAATTTATTTGGATTGAATTTAAACAAATAAATTAAGTTGAACATCACTAAATTGAATGAGTTTGTTTAAATTCAGCGCATATAAACTGTTTGCAACCACTACACCTAAATTTGGTAACAATTAATCATTTTTCCAGTGCACTACAAATGATGTTCGTTGTTTGTTCAAACTACTTAAAATAATCTAAATCGTTTTTTGAGGGACAACTTGGTTTATGTTCAATCTACTTAAATCTTTAAAAACAATTAAGTTAACTTAATCAATTTGTGTTGGGATGACATCAATGAATTGTGTGGAACCCAGCTGTTTTTTTTTACAGTGTACACTCAAAAAAATGACGTTTGCAGTTTGTTCAAACTACTTATTTAAATTAAGCTAAAACATCCCAATTCCTGAGCTTTTAAATAACTTAATTGGTTTATTGTTCAATTGTTTTATTTTAAAACACTTTGCTTTAAATACACACATGCACAGATCTCCAGGCATTCTCTTGAACATTTATTACACACTGAAAAAATATTCCATTTACAAAAACATTAAGGTGAGTGGTTGCAAACAATTTATTTGGGTTGAATTTAAACAAATAAATGAAGTTGAACATTACTAAATTCAATGTGTTTGTTTAAATTCAGCCCATATAAATTGTTTGCAACCACTTAATTTAAATTTAGTAACAATAATAATTTTTTCAGTGCACTCTACAAATGATGTTTGCCGTTTATTCAAACAACTTACTAAAACTAAGTGGTCCCTCAAAAAATGATTCAGCTTATTTTATGTTCAATCCACTTAAATTTTTAAAAACAATTAAGTTATTGTAATCAATTTGTGTTGGGATAATATAAATTAATTTTGTGGAACCCAGCATTGCACTCAAAAAATGACACTGCGGTTTGTTCAAAATCCTTATTTAAAATGAGATGAAACAACACAAGTGCTGAGCTTTTTAAAATAACTTGTTTTATGTTCAATTGTTTACTTCAAAAACACTTTGCTTCAAATACACATCCACAGCTCTCCATATCTGAACTGTTTCACGCATCGGGCATACGCATTTTAAGGTAAGGGGTTGCAAACAAATTTTATGGGCTGAATTTAAACAAATAAATTAAGTTGAACATTACTAAATTGAAGGTGTGTGTTTACATTCAGCCCATACAAATTGTTTGCAACCATTTACCTTGAAAAAAATGTGTAAATCCAATGAATTATTCTTTTCAGTGCACTCAACAAATGACGTTTGCGGTTTGTTCAAACTATTTATTTAAAATAAGCTGAATTAACACAATTATTTAAAGGTTTAACTCAATTTATTTTTTGTCCAATCGACTTAAATTTGTAAAAACAACTATAGGTTAACTTAATCAATTTGTGTTGGGATAATTTAAATGAATTGTGTGGAACCCAGCATTTATTACAGTGTACACTCAACAAATGACTTTTGCTGCTTGTTATTTAAAATGAGCACAAACAACAATTCCTGAGCTTTTTAAAATAACTTAATTGCTTTATATGTTAAATTGTTTTATGTTAAAAACACTTTGCATTAAGTACATGTACAGATCTCCATATCTGAACATTTACACACAGCGGGCATTCTAGGACTTTTATTACACTCAAAAAAATTATGTTTGCTGTTCAAGCTATACTTATTTAAAATGAACACCATTCTTGAGGGTTTTTGGGGGGGAGACAACTTAATTAATATGTTCAGTCCACTTAAATAAGTAAAAACAATTAACTTAAGTAGCTTAACTTATTTTGTGCCAGGTTGGGATAACATGAAGCAATTGTGTGGAACCCAGCATTTTGTTTTTTACAGTGTACACGGTTTGTTCAAACCACTTATTTAAATTGAGCTGAAACACAATTCGTGAGCTTTTTAAAATAACTTTATTGTTTTATGTTTAAGCTACTTAAAAACTAATAAGTTAATTTAATTCATTCATGTTGTCCCAACACAAATCAATTGTGTGGAAGCCAGCATTTTTCACAGTGTAGAATCTGTGATACTGAGGAAGATAAATTGATGAATAAGAGAGATTTTTTAAAGTACTAGGTGAAAAAAAAAGCATTTGTCAGTATCAGCTAAATCTGCATTACAAAAAGAAAATGTTAAAAACACTTTGCTTTAAATACACACAGACATTGGCGTTCTTGAACACAAATGACGTTTGCTGCTTGTTCCAACTATTTAAAATGAGCTAAAACAACACGATTCCTGAGGTTTTTGGGTAACAACTTAATTTGTTTATGTTAAATCCACTTACATTTATAAAGACAATTTTAGTTAATTTACTCAATTTGTGTTTTGAACCCAGCTATTTTTACAGTGTACACTCAAACTACTTAAATTGAACTAAAACAACACAAGTACTGAGCTTTTTAAAATAACTTAATTGTTTTATATTAAATCTACTTAAAATTGTAAAAACGAATGAGCTAACATAATTCCTTCATGTTGTCCCAACACAAACTGATTGACTGTGTGGAAACCAGCATGTAAAAAGTGGAAACCACTGTAAAAAAATAGTGTAGAATCTGTCATACACTCAAAAAAAGAGACATTTTGCTGCTTGCTCAAACTACTTATTTAAAATGACTTTCAACAACACAATTCTGAAGATTTTAATGAGAAAATGAATTGTTTTATGTTCAATCTACTTAAATTTGTTACTTAGAACTCAATAGAACTCAATCTATTTGTGTTGAGATAACATGAATAAATTGTGTGGAACCCTACATTTACAGTTTAAGAGAAATTGATAAGTAAGAGAGATTTTCTAAGGTACTAGGAAAAAAAACATTTCAGTATCAGCTAAACCTGCGTTACATAAAGCAAATGTTAAAACACTGCAATGAAATATGTAGGCCCTCAGATCTTTATAACTGAACATTTACAGACATCAGGCATTCTTAAACATTTATTACACTCAACAAATGACGTTTGCTGCTTGTTCAAACTACTGAGCTGAAACAACACAATTCCTGAGTTTAAAAAAATTTAATTGTTTTATGTTCAATCTACTTGAAATTGTAAAAACTAACAAGTTAACTTAATTCCTTTATGTTGTCCTAACACAAATCAATTGTGTGGAAATTGTTACATACAGAAGAAAATAAATGAATAAATGAGATATTTTTTACTAGAAAAAAAAACATTTGTCAGCATGAGCTAAACAAAAAAGAAAATATTAAAAACACTTTAAATAATGCACATTAAATATTTATAAATCTCCTTGCTAACCATTTTAAAAGACATGTAGCTTTAAAAGATTTGTAGAAAACAGAGTGAATGTTTTATGGTAATATTATATAAAAAAGGATTAAAGTAAAAACAAATGCGAGTGATTTTCTAATTTCAGATTTATTAGCAAAATAATCTTATTCTCATGACAAAAAAAAACTTTAGGTAAATATAAAATCAATATAAATATAAAATAATGGTAACACATCACTAAGTGTATTAGTTTATACCAACTATAAATGATGTTTACATATTTGTTCAACTTTGTTAATTGTCAGTTCACACCACTCTATTTAATAATCTGAAATTTTTCTATTTTATCCTTTTAATATTTTGAAGATTATTTTAAAGAAATGAACCAAGATTAATAAATGCCTTCGGGAAATGGTGCAACTTGATAAAAAAGAAAACAAACTTAAGTGTTCTCAAATTTAGACAGTCAAATCTAATTGAACAATTGTCATTATTTTAGAGAGTGTGTATAAATAATTTATCAGAAAAAGATGATAAATGTAAAATAAATAGAAACAATCTAACATTCATTGGGAAACTGATAACTTTTCATGTATATGGACCTCACTGTTAATGCTAAGATATTTTACAAAAAAAAGCTATTAGTTTTAAATGACAAAAAGTAATTCCAACCAATGTTATTATGTTACTTTAACTTATTTAATATGTTGATCCGGTTTCAATGACTTTTAAGTTGTATAAAGTTTAGCTTAATATTTTGGTCAATTCGAATGATGTAAGTGCAGATGACTGGAAAACTTAATTTGATTCGGCTGAAAAATGTAAGGTAGCAAGATTTTTTGTTTTTCAGTGCAAATAAAAAACATATATGTATTTATTGAATTATACCATATATATTAATGTAAATCTATTTGTACTGCCTCCATGACAGAATCTAATGCATTATCTAATATATTTCACTTTTTAAATTAGATTTTATTACACAAGTAGATGTAGGACTATTTAGGTGAATGAAAATTTAATTTTAGACAAATCTAAAAAACGTATTTTTGTGATTTCCTTTAATAATCAAACCACTGTTGTTCAGTAGAAAATATCAATGCAAATGTCATTGCAAAACACCACTTAATGTTAAATAATAAAAGCACATTTAAATGTTTATCGGTTTTAAAAGGGTGAAAATGTATCTTAGAAACAAAGCAAAATGCAAGAAAAACAAACACACACACAAAAAAAACCTCACCAAGAAGCAAATCTGCAGGAAAAGCATTTAGCAGAAGCTTTTATCCAAATGAGGAGCATCAAAAGCATTATCAAAATTAACATTTAACCACACAAGAGCCTGAGTAACACTAATGAGTTCAGCTTATTCACATCCTTCCTTCGATTAAAAAACACTGCACTTTTAAAAGCAAAGACCCTGAGAAATATAAAGCGACTCATGTCTGTTCATTTCCGCAACACAGGAGAAATCTCAAAATCAATGCACAGATATTTGCCGTTTTAGCACACAAACAACATAATACAATTAATATTAAAAAGCAGATATGAAAATTAATACAGTAAGTACTGAAGACTCGTACATATAAAGTTTTCAAAATGTATTTTTTTCTCCAAAAAAGAAACTTTCCAGATTTTATTAAGTGAAAAAACATTTATTTCTCTATGTGAAAACATTTTAAAATGATAATCTGTCTTCCCTTTAGTGCAATGAAGGTTTTGTGGCTGTTAAGGGTTTATTTTAAAAAGCAATAATGTAAATGAACCTTTATTATTTAAGAGTTGAGATATACAGAATTATTGCCCCTTCCTATAAAATTTAATTATTTTTTCTAATATGTCAAAGTGCTGTTTAACATAGTAAGGACATTTTCATAGTATTTACTATTACATTTGTATTCTGAAGAAAGTCTTAACAAATCAAATCAAATCACTTTTATTGTCACATCAGCAGCAGCACGTGTGTAATATAATGAGAGAAAAGCTTAGGTGCTGGTTCCAGACAGTGCAAAATACAACCACATGCTCCAAAAACAAAACAATATACTATAGCAATGTTGACAATAAATACGTACAAGAAAATAACTATGAGAAAGACAACAAATATGTGTAGGAGAAAAACAACATTATACACGTGTAGACACAGATAGACGGGTACAGTCAAAAAGCTGTAGATAGTTTGACTGTTGTGGAAAATTACTTTAGACAATATTTTATTTTATTTTTTTATAATTATTTTTTCAGGGTTTTCACCTTTATTACATAGAGACAGTAGAGAGAATTGACAGGAAAGCATGGGGAGCAGAGAGAGGGGAAGGATCAGCACTAACCAATACACCACTGGCGCCGGACAATATTGTTTTAAATAAGGATTCGGCTAAAGTGCAGTCCCATGTCTTTTAGCTTGACTGTTTTTAGTTTTGTTTGTTTCTTTACTGCTAATGTACATATATCAGCCTCCTTAAAATAATCTTTTGATTGGCTAAAGAGCACTATTGTCCAACAATTTGTATAATTTACCTAACTTGCCTAATTAAAATGAATTATTAAGTCTTTAAATTTAAGGATTTACATTTTCTAAAACTTTAAGCTTAATACTAGTATCTTGCAAAATAACTAGTAAAATATCACTGTCATAATGGCGAATTGAAAAATGGAGAATAAAGAAATTAGTTATTTGAAATTAGTTATTAAACTATTATGTTTTAAAATGTTTATTATAAAAATAGATATTAAATAGATAGATAAATAAATAAATAAATAGATAAATAAATAGATAAATAAATAAATAGGTAAATAAATAGGTGAATAAATAAAAAATAAATAAATAAATAAATAGGTGAATAAATAAATAAATAAATAGGTGAATAAATAAATAAATAAGTAAATCAATCAATCAATAAATAAATAAGTAAATAAATAGGTAAAAATATAAATAAACAAATAAATACATAGGTGAATAAATAAAAGAATAAATGAATAAATAAATAAATAAATAAATAAATAAATAGGGTTATAAAAAAATTGGTAAATCAATAAATAAAAAGGTAAATAAATAAATAGGTAAATAAATAAATAGGTGAATAAATAAATAAATAGGTAAATAAATAAAAGAATAAATGAATAAATAAATAAATAGGTGAATTAATAAATAAATAAATAGGTAAATAAATAAATAGGTAAATAAATAAAAGCATAAATAAATAAATAAATAAATAGGTAAATAAATAAATAGGTAAACAAATAAATAAATAAATAGGTGAATAAGTAAAAGAATAAATAAACAAACACAATATATAAAATAATATCTAAAAATAAACAGTAGGGCATTTGCTTCTGAATAATCCATCTTCCACAGGTACGTACTGAGCTTTCTAATACAAATGAACAAAAATCTCACACACACACACACACACACACACACACACACACACACACACGCACGCACGCACGCACACACACACACACACACACGCACACACACACACACGCACACACGCACACACGCACACACGCACACACACAGAGGGAAAAACTACTTCAACTAAAAGTCATTAAAAGCACTGATTATGATTTCCCATGCATGAATGCTAATGAACACGGCTGATTATTCAAGCTCTTTCTACATGGTCTCGTCACAGGGGATCGGCGTGATCTAAAGATTTACATTTCAATTAGTCTTTTAATTAAAGTAGCAGTAATGCGATGCAGGAATCAAATGCAAAAGGCAAAGCTAGTTTTCAAGTATTCTCGATCATGTGATCATTTACATTTCTCTATAATCATCACATCTAGAGAGAGAGAGAAAACAATAGATCCACACACAAAGAGAGTAATAATTAATAAATAATTTAAACATTTTAAAATGGAAAGATTTGAAATTAAAAAAAGTCATTAATATATATATATATATTTATGACTATATATATTCATAAATATATATATAGCTATATATATATATATAGCATCACCAAAAAATGATCGAGGTCATGTCCATGTGTTGTGTGAAAAGTCCATATATTGATTACTGTGACAGGCCTAATGTTCATTTCACTTTCCACATGTATGTGTAACTTTGTGAAGAGCCCCTGGTCTTTTCTTCTCGCCTCTCACACTTCAACTCACCTGGGCAGGTTATAAATAATCAGACAGGCGTTTCACAACAAAGAGAACAGTCTACACATCTACTGAAACTCTTTCTACTGTTGAACAAAAAGGTAAATAGTTTGAAGAATGCAGGTTGCAGGGACCTATTGACTTCTATACTAGAAAACAAAATTACTATAGAAGGAAATCTATAGTCAATACGTTTCACAACAAGAGGGACATCTCCACCTCATCTACAGAGTTTCTTTTTTCTGTTGAACATAAAAGAAGATAGGGGCGCCACGGTGGCGTAGTGAGTAGCACGTTCGCCTCACAGCAAGAAGGTCGCTGGTTCGAGCCCCGGCTGGGTCAGTTGGTATTTCTGTGTGGAGTTTGCATGCTCTCCCCGTGGTTGCGTGGGTTTCCTCCGGGTGCTCTGGTTTCCCCCACAAGTTCTAAGACATGTGGTACAGGTGAATTGAGTAGGCTAAATTGTCCGTAGTGTATGAGTGTGAATGAGTGTGTATGGATGTTTCCCAGAGATGGGTTGTGGCTGGAAGGGCATCCGCTGTGTAAAACAAATGCTGGATAAGTTGGCGGATCATTCTGCTGTGGCGACCCCAGATTGATAAAGGGACTGAGCCGAAAAGAAAATGAATGAATGAATAAAAGTAGATAGTTTGAAGAATGCTGGATGCTGAAACTAAAATCACTTTCATAGTAGGAAACACAATTACTATAGAAGCAAATCTACAGTAAATACATTTCACAACAAGAAGAACACCTGCACCTCATCTACTGTTTCTTCTGTCAAACACAAAAGAAGAATGTTTGAAGAATGCTGGTTCCTGAGACCCAATGACTTCCATAGTACACTCTCAGAAAAAATGGTACAATGTTGTACCAAAGAAGGTACAAACCCTTGTCACTGGGGCAGCACCTTTTTATGGGACAGAAGAAACAAATTTGTACCTTTTAAGGTCATGATTTTTACCATGGGAAACCAAAATGTACCTTTGTTTTTAAAAACCTGCAGATACAATACTGTATACTTTGTGAAAGGTTCCACCACAGTGACAAGACACTTTGTACCTTAACAGTGTCAAAAATGCTTACCAAACATTTATTAAAATGCCTTAAATGTTTAGTTTACGATACCTATAGTTTTATCTTTTACCAGTTGTTTTGTATTATTGTATTATAGAACTAAAAATGTATGTTTATAAGTATCTTTAAACATGCTTTTAAATGATGATTCTTGTTTTAATATGGAAATTATTCATAAAAATCACTTTGCCTTTTCAGTCATATTTATTTTCATAGATACTGTAATATAGAAGGAGCTGTTCAACACTTTTGTGCCTTTTATATGAGAACGATTGTGTACCTTCATTTCAGTTGTACCATAAAAGGCACAGAACAGTATCATAAGAGGTCTTTCAGTAGCATATAAGGTACAATTTTTACAAAAGGTACAAAACTGTTCCTCAAGAAGTGTAGGAAACAAGATGACTATAGAAGCAAATCTATTGCGAATATTAATAGTCAATATTTTGTTTTGTGCTCGACAGAATACAGAAACTCAAATAGTTTTGAACAAGTGAAGGTCAGTAAATGAAGGAACAATTTTTGTTTTTGAGTGAACTGTCCCTTTAAATCTATAGGGGTTCATACTGACTCCGGAACCTCTGAAATCGGATCCTGTACTTCATTTTACCAATCCCCCTCCTCAACTGCCCTCCTCCCTTGTCTGCTGTTCACTTTCACTTTTATTCCGCGACTCCCCAATAGGGATGGGACTATAACCGTTTTCAAGGTATACCGTCTTTTGGAAAAGTCAAGGTTTTAAAACTGCTAAAATTTTCTGTAATACCGTTCCTAAGGTATGTGTAAGGTTATTTTTTTACAATTTTTGTTTTTATTTAAGGACAACAGTATCTTCAGCAGAAAATATATCCAAAGATGCAGTTTTAAATAGTAAAGAAATCAGTGTTTTAAAAACTAATGAAGACAACAGAAGTCAAAGATTCATTTAAATCCTCATTTAGCCTGACGTGTTTGCTCTAAAACATTATAAATCTTTCAAAAAATAAAATATTTTGTTTTCAAAGGGGAAAGTGTTTTTGTTTTTTACCCAGACATTTAGAAATAATATATTTGAGAGCAGTAATCACAATACTGTGAAACCGTGATTTTTTTATCCAAGGTTTTCATAGCATCACAATCTTATACCAGTCCTTGCCTACTCCCCAACCCTCCGCTCTTCACTTTCGTCCACGACAACCCCTCTCAACACTCAAAATAACCCAACGACAACCCAACACAACACTCAAAGTAAAAAAACAAAAATCACACAGACACACACACACAAAAAAAACTCATATATGCATACAAAAAACACTTGCAAAAATAAATTAAAAACACACACATCATAACACAACACAAAAACGACAAAATTAATAATTAATTCACATGAACATTTTAAAAAAAAGAAAATCACACACACAAAACCATAACAAAAAGTTTCAATCACATTCAAAATTTCACACACACACACACACAGAAAATCTAACACACACAAAACAGGCTAAATCAGACAAACACACACACACACACACACACAAAAAAAAATCAAACACACTAATAACAACAAACAGTCAAGCTAAAACAAAAACACACACAGACACACAAAAACACATGCAAAAATAAATAAAAAACACACACAAACAAATAACACACATACACATCATAAACATAAAAACAAAACAAAAAACACACATGCAAAACATAAATAAAAAACCACACACAAATAACACACACATCATAAACAAAAAAACTAAAGAAAAAAAACACACACACAAAAACACACATGCAAAAAACACACACACACACACACAAATAACACACACATACACATCATAAACATAAAAACTAAAGAAAAAAACACACACACAAAAACACACATGCAAAAAATAAATAAAACACACAGAAACAAACACACATACACATCATAAACAAAAAACTAAAGAAAGAAAACACAC
>CAIGQQ010037517.1:0-14172 GCA_903798035.1 Danio albolineatus | reverse complement strand
GTTTCTGTCTAACACTCTTCCGTTCTGTCCTTCTCATAGGATTCTCTGTAAACCACATCTCTAACGTTTCTCACACTCACGACTGCTTGCTGACATCATTTTTATTTCTGAAAAAATGAAACAAAAAAAAAGAAATGAAAAAACAAAGTCATTTCACGTTTCTTCGTACTTATTTTAAAGTTTAAAGAAAGAAGGAAATGAATTTAAAGCGCATTCACCACTACATAAAGACCGAGGGTGGACTTGGAGCGTGGCGTTCAGTATGACTTGTGTCCAGTGTTTTGGGATTAGTGTTGTGTGTGTTAGTGTGAGAGATCTTCTCTAGCTGGGTTGTTTTTTGTTTTGTTTTTGTTCTATGATTTGATTTCTTTCGTCCGGTGCCTTAATGTAGAGCCTTAGCGCTCATTCCCCCCAAAACACACACATTTAAACACCACTGTAACAGTTACACACGAACACACACCTCTTTTCTCAACCCGCTAAATCGACCCCACACACACACGAGTGGAACCATCTGGATTCAACCCATTTGCTCAGAAGAGAATGGCATTATATATATTTTTTGTTGTTTTTAAATTTAGTTTGTTCTTCGTTTGTTTTGTTTTCCCCCGAAATGACTTGTTTTATGAATCTCCTCAATGTTTTTTTTTTTTTTTTTTCCCTCTCTCAGTTTCTTATTCTCTCCTGCATGCTGGTTTCTTTGGGTTTTTTTGGGGGTCTTTTGTAAGTTTCGCCATGTTTGTAATTCACAGAAGTATCTCTTCTAGTCCAGATACGTGTCAGGGAGGGGAGCGTTCTCTTTGGAAATTCAAACGATTTTGCAGATCCATTAAAAATAAGCTTGTTTAAGTTATATGTTGGTCCTTTTTTTCCCCAGCACAGATAATTGGCTGGGGTGATTTTTCGGTGTGTGTGTGTGTTTCGGTGAAACAAAAGCACCTGATTTTATTTGATTTATTTCAAACTGAATATTAAAGAGCCCATATTATACGTTAAAAAGGGTCATATTTTGGTTTTGGGGGTCTACAACAGCAGGCTATTATGCATGCATTGTCAAAAAACACTTTCATTGTCTTATAATTAGCATTTATTTTTACCTCATTATCCCAGCGACTCCTATATGAATCGTTCAGTGATTCATTTGTTCCAAAACCCCTCCTTAGCGCGATGCTAAACTGTGCTGATTGGACGGATGACCCGGTCTGTTGCGATTGGTCTACATCATTCAGCGTGAGAGTATGCCCACCACGGCTTATCAATATTGAAGTAGTCATAGTGTGTGCGTGAGCATATCTGCTAACACTTGTTTTTTCCGGGAGTCGCCTGTGTTTCAGACACCTCACCCCCGAAACTAACCCTCGGTCTCCCAGCATATTACTCTATTCTTAACTAGAAGTAAAAACAGCGACACACATGCAGTATTAGTGCACACAGCAGCAAAAGCTGAACCATTATGAAACAGGACTGCCGCACGTGTGTAGGAGAGCTGATGTAGCTATAGCAACGACAAACAGCAGAGAAGCACTCCTCTGAGGGAACGGTCGACCCTTTTATATATGAATCAATAGTTTTAAACACTGTGCACTTTCAGATTTAAGCCTCAACTGGACATTTCACTTCACTCAGAGCTGTGTTACACACTGCATCCAAGATCATTTTCAAAAACCCATAATAGGGGCTCTTTAATACATAAAAATTCTGTAACAAAAAAAATCACCTGATCAATATTTAATTAAATTCATCTTTATTTCTATAGCGGTTTTACAATGTAGAATGCGTCAAAGCAGCTTAAAGGGTCACGAAACACCAACACACATTTTTTGGGCTGTTGCCAGTCATATATGTGTCCCACGCTGCTATAAACACTATTAGGACACATATATTTCACTAAAAAGTCCAAATTGGTTGTTTTTGCGTTATTTCGAGCAAATTCGTCCTTCTGGTTTGAAACAAATTTTTGAAGCTACATCACGGCGATGAGATCCATGCGTGTGTTCCAGTATGGAGAGTGGACGTCTGTACCTGCGAGTGCATCGTGACGTCTCTGAGCGTGCAGCATTGATTCATGAGAAAGACTTGGTTCAAACCAATCAGCGCGCTCTATTGTGTATGCGGTGCAACTTCATTAATATACATGATAGCTTCGAAGATTGTTTACTTGCTACAGTGTTCAGACGGGGGCGCTACGGTGGTGTAAAGAGTAGCACGTTTGCCTCACAGCAAGAAGGTCGCTGGTTCGAGCCTCGGCTGGGTCAGTTGGCATTTCTGTGTGGAGTTTGCATGTTCTCGCCGTGGTTGCGTGGGTTTCCTCCGGGTGCTCCGGTTTCCCCCACAAGTCCAAAGACATGTGGTACAGGTGAATTGGGGAGGCTAAATTGTCCGTAGTGTATGAGTGTGAATGTGTGTGTATGGATGTTTCCCAGAGATGGGTTGTGGCTGGAAGGGCATTCGCTGCGTAAAAAATATGCTGGATAAGTTGGCGGTTGATTCCGCTGTGGCGACCCCGCATTGATAAAGGGACTAAGCCGACAAGAAAATGAATGAATGAATTAATGAGTGTTCAGACGGCAGAGAGACGCCACGTCGTGTTGCCAAAACAAGTGGAAGAAGAAGAATTGTTTGCAGACACAGGTCGCCAGTGTTGTGTTTATAAACGTGCTCCAACGAAAGTTTTGCTTTCATTTCCCCGCTATGAGAGCGCAGCTGGACTCATGGTGGATTACAGTGAACGCAACATGCGACAGAAATGCGTTTGTAAGGAACATTTTTACCCGAGAGCTTTCTGCATCTGTAAATGATGAAATCCCGATTTGCCGCTCGTCTCCTTTTCAAAAAACAGCCGCGGTCCAGTTGGTGTTGATTTTCCTGTCTCTACAGATTTGGTAAGTGAGAGAATGCTGCTCTCCGAGTGTAAACATATAAACACCCTAATCAATCGGTTACCGTTGTGTAGAATTTTCTCCATGTTTTGTTTCAGGATAGTCTAAACACACACAGCTTTCTGACGCTGCCTACCAAGGGCGTCTAAGTTACAGAGAAATGCGGAGTTTTTTTTTCCCTAACATACGTCGTGTGCTCTAACACACTCCATTAAATGTGCACTCCTCCAGCAGTTACTCACATTTAATATCTCGTTTGTCTCGAGGGACACGCAGGAAATCACCCAAAGTGCAGTTAAAGTCGACAAATTAATAATTAGGCAGATAATTAGATTACTGATGTCAATGTAAACAGTCACTGTCTTTCTCCCCTGCGTCTGTAGAAGGAAACAAAGAAAAAAAAAGAACAATTCCTGGTTAGTCTAAAACCTCATTCACACTACAAGCGACTCGCAGCGGCCAAGCAACAGTTCATTTCAACAGAGAGTGAGTGACTTCTGGCGACCTCCATCTACACGAGCGACAGTGACCATTGGCGACTAGGTTGGGGTGTCAAGCAACGCAACAAAGATGAGAATCCTTCAACTTTATGCAAATGAAGACCAACTTTCTTAAGCGACAGCCAATAGGAGCACAAGTAGAGCTCACGTGACCCTTTTTCAGCTCACTCAGAGGCTGGTTGTATACTCCATGCTGTAGATCAGGGGGCTCAACCCTGTTCCTGGAGATCTACCTTCCTGCCGAATTCAGTTGCAACCCATATCAAACACACCTGCCTGTAATTATCAAGTGCTGTTTAGGTCCTATTTAATTGGTTCAGGTGTGTTTGATCAGGGTGGGAGCTGAACTTTGCAGGAAGGTAGATCTCCAGGAACAGGGTTGAGCAGCCCTGCTGTAGACCTACACTGACCAATGTTTGCTAAAAAGTTGCTGCTAGTGTGAATGAGGCATGTTGTAGTATGCAAAGTTTTATATTTATATACCGCATCTATACAGTTGAAGACAAACTATTAGCCCTTCTATGAAAGCAACTATTATTCAAATAAGGGATGTTAAACAGAGCAAGGACATTTTTACAGTATTTTCTGAGGAAGTCTTATACTTTTAGTTTAGTTGGAATATTTTTTTTATTATTATTACTAGCAGGCAAGTTACCCTTTAGCACGGTCAAAAAACACGTTCTTTCCCATTACCAACGCTCTCCCTCGCTTACGCAGGCGCATTAGTTATACTTACTATATAGCGACACCCAGTGGAAGACAATATCTATTCAATATATATTCAACAGTGAAGTGTGAATCCATCCTTAAAGTACATACTAATAATAATAATAAAAAATATACACTTCATTCATTTATACATATAAGACAGTCAGGTCTTTAAAATATAAAACGTTATCTCTATTAATCTACTAATTACAATGATTAAAGATATGTGTAGCAGTTAATAATTGATAATGAGACAGAGTGTATTATTATAATGCCATTTGTCTGCTTTTAGGTTGGTTATACCAGATTAGAAACTGGTCGAGCTAGATTGTTTTAGGGCATCACTGTTTTGAATCTCATCTAATAGTTAATAAATAATTAGTGAAAAACATAGGCAACAGTTGATGTTAAGTCACGCATTATGTTCCATGAAGAACTCAGGTGTCATACTAAGTTCCTCGAGGGCAGCAGCTCTGCACATTTTAGCTTCAACCCTAATTAAACACACCTGATCAAACTGATTAAGTCTTTCAGGATTGTTTAAAACATACAGGTAAGTGTGTTGAGGCAGGTTTGGATCCCACCAGGAGCTGAGTTTTCATTCGTGGGTTATGGAAAGGTTATTCACACTATGAAAAATATTTACCGAAAGCTTCTTTTTAGTACATACTGGCACCTTTATTTTAAAGTGTTAATGAACCAATAATGACTAATATTAATTGCTCACACTCAATTTATTTTCAGTTCCTTGAGAACTATGTTCCTCTTCAAAGCACAACTTCAGATGTTTTAGATGAAATCCAAGAGCTCTCTCAGCCACCATTGACAGCAACAGTCCCGAGGTGCTCAGAGTCAAGAAAAGGAAACAAAAACATTTACGTGACTTCAGTTGATCATCTATAATCACACTAAGCCCCAAGAACACTTTTCTACACCAAATAAAAATAAAAAACGGTAATGTGTCTATGTAAAAATATCTGTTAATACAGTTTCCATATTTTGTTTTCCATAGATTTCCAGTTGTGAATTTCATTATGGGATGTTGATGTCGAAAATTCAACTCTACAGTTTAACAAAGTGACTTATTGACATTTTAGTAGTTTGAAATAATAAAATGTATAAGAAATAATATATAGGGAAATAAGTCTGATAAGAGAAAATGTAGGCTACTGGCCGTTTATTACAAGGTGTTAGTAGCGTATACACCAACTCAGACATTATGTCACTTAAAACTATTAAAAACTCACTTTTCAAAATTAAAAGGTCCCAAACGCAAGTCAAAGCATAAACATGTGGGGGAAGCTAAAAACATGAATCACAAAATGCGGAAAACTGTTCACGTTTTACTGTTTACGGATATTTTTTACAATGATGTCAGATTTAAGGTCGTACTGCCCAGTAAGCACGCACCCTGGCCTGACAGAAGAGACAGGCAAACAAAGTTTGTACAGTTGTTTTTGTGTGTAGAAGTGTTGTTGATATTGTTTTGACAATGTTTTTGGTTTCTTTTCTGGACTTTAATCCTCTTGGGACCATTGGTGTCTATGAATTAGGGAGCTCTCGGATTTCATCTAAAATAGTTTACTTTGTGTTCTGAAGATGAACGAAGGTCTCAGGGACACGAAGGTGAGTAATCAACATAATTTTACTTTAAGAGTGCGCAGGTCTCAAGGAAAAATTCCAGTCAGGTGATTATTTTGAAACTTATGAAACGTTTCAAAGTGCCTTTGAGATGTTATTTCACCCTGTAGCCATCTTTGAAACTTCTTTATTATTATTTGTTCTATTTGTTCTTATATTCTATAGTATTATTTGTTTTAATTTTCTTATACTTCAGTTTTATTTCTGTTTATGTAAAGCACTTTGAATTGCCACTGTGTATGAAATGTGCTATATAAATAAACTTGCCTTGCCTTTATGGCGTTGTGCCGAAAAACGCTCTTGAAAAATATTGTAGGCTAGATGAAGTCGTCAAACTGACGTCACCAGAGAAGGACCGCCCCTCCAAATGCTAAGCAACTGGTTGTAGACTTTGAAGATTATTAAAACAGGCATTTTTCAGGGGGGTTAACTTGCACGGATAAATTGATAACATAAAGAACAATAATGTGCGAAAGAGAGACACTGACTTTAAGTTCTGAAATGTGTCCAAGGAAAAACCTGGAAGGGCAAAACATAAAGAAATCAAAACCCACAGAGCGTATTGGAAATATATAGACCTTTTGGTACTTATAAACATGTAGGCTAAATCATGCATTTTTCCATCACTTTTGGAGGAAAGCCGCATTTTACGCTTTTGATCTTGTGGCGTGGCTATAGTACTGAAGTGATGTAAACTCAGTAAAAGAACCTGAATTATATTAAATATTTCTCATTTAGAAGGCTTCAATGAAGCATCTTACTGGTATACCGTCATGCTTATGAATTAGGCTATTATGTTTAATATAATGATAGTATATAAAACCAAGACAGTCTAAATTTCACAACTACTAGTAAATTACTAAATACACACCATGTGAGTTTTTCTCCCCATTTTTTCGAGGTGTGTAGATGTAGATTTAAGGTTTTCAGACCACACGATGGCAGCACAGAATCTCTCCAGATTAGTTCAATTTTAATTCAATTCAATTCACCTTTATTTGTATAGCGCTTTTACAGTGTCAAAGCAGCTTCATGTAGAAGGTTGAAGATGAGAAATACTGCGGATCTGAAGTGAGTGTTAATAACGAGAATTCATTCAGATTCTCGCGTCAACATTAGTTTTCCAGATATGATGTACAGCACTGGATGTGTTTATGACGGGTGAAATATTCAGATGATAGCCTACTAAACAAATTTGACCATCACAAAAGCTTTGAGAGATGAGGCAAGACAACAGCGGAGTGTTTGATTAAACCATTTTTTTATTGTCAGTAATAACATCGTAAATACATAAGAGATGTTTTATCTTACCTTCCAAAAAAGTGTACGTTAAACAGAATATAACGATGATAAAGATAATGTTTATGAAACAATATTCGATGGGGAAAATTAATACCTTTCTTGCGTTTACGCCACGATAATTGCCAATACATAATCATATTTATATAATAATATAGCAATAATAATAATTCAATACAATGTCATAATTATAACCAGAAACTAAAAACAAACTAAAAAACAACAACAACAACAAAAAACTAAAACAACAAAAAACTAAAACAACACATAAAACCATTACAGATTCAGAGAGTTAACATATGTAACACATGTATAAAGACATATATGAAAATATTTTGTCTGAATTGTATTACGTGAATAGTTTTAATGCATGTAAGTTGACCTAAACTATATGAATGATTGACTGTACTGAAATTTTTGAATTTATTTTCATATATTTATTTTTAGAATTTAATATATTTTAAGGATCACAGTATGGCTACTGAAAGCAGTCAAATATATGCTACCATTTACATGCAAATTTAAACCATTAAACCCCAGTATTCCCTTAAAACCTGCTCCCATAAATTCCCTTTATTTTAGGGGAAAGCTGATTCATTATTGCTGTTTAAGGTATTGGTCAAAACCACAAATATAGATAAATATTTAACCTCTAAAATAGGCTACATTTGAATTATTCCTGTTAATAATGAAATTGTAAATAGTTTATGAGAACCTATAATATAATAATAATAAAAAACATGCTACAAGTTACTTTAGTAGCCTAATAAATTTATATATTTTTAAGTTTAAGTACATGAACATTTCTAGTTTTACTTTTCAATTAAACACAATATAAACGAGTAGATATAACCAATGTGTTATTTCATCATGCATTTAAAACAACACAGGACAATTAGATGCACTGGGGTGAATTTTAAATTAAATGTAAATGTAAAGTAATGTAAATGTAGTAATATTCAACTTAATTCGTTTGCTTAAATTCAGCTCAAATAAATTGTTGACAATCACTTAACTTAAAAATAGTAAATCCAATGAATCATTTTTGAATATTTTTTAAGTGGACAAAAATAACAGAAAAACAAATTAAAGAAATAAAATGTCTATATAATATAAACTGACAAGAGGGCAGATATATTATATAAGAAAATGTTTAGACATATAGAAATAGAAAATATATAAAACAATCTGTACATTTTGTCCTATAACAGCGTCTTTTTTAGCCTACACTAGAAAATGTTGCTTACTTAAATCTTTAAGTTTAATCCATTTAACTTTACAAGTCATTTTAACTCGCATCGATTGAGCTGACTAAAAACGTAAAGTTAAAATTTGTTTACCTTAAAAAACAAGTTGAAACCTGATTAACTTTCGTAATCACGTTAAATTAACGTAAAAACAAGTTGTCGTTACAATTTATTATGTTATTTTTTACAGTGTAAATATAATTTAGCATCGCATAAGCTGATTTAAAACATCAAGTTAAAATTTGTTTAACTTAAAAAAACAAGTTGAAACCTGGTTAACTTTCTAAGTCAAGTTATAAATTAACGTAAAATCAAGTTGTCGATACTATTTATTATGTAATTTTGATAGTAGGCTATATAATTTTCAGGTTTTTTTAACAGACACTTCAGATTGCGTGATTGGATTTTCAGTTAAACAATTTTAATAAAACGAATGAAACGTATGTCTGTTATTTTGCTTTGACACAAACGAAGTAAGATTAATCCTGTAGTACCAACTTTCAACAAATATTTGGTTGCTGAAAACGCTGCACTACTTCTCTATAACCAGGAGATGGAGCAATACAGTTTTCCTCGCACGTTTATAAATGACTTCTGATTATATTCATATTGACTGCAATGAACTCTAAAGCAACAGATTTTAGTTTTTAACTTTATTTTGCACAATTAAAATGACAAACTACAAACATCAGAGCTAATTATTTAAGTACTAGCAATCTTAGATAAATAAATACGTCTAATATCGATTCAGAACATTACTATAGCAAACTCCAATGTTAAACTCTATTTATTTTGATTTCTAGAACAAGGGTGAAGTTTTATGAGCAATCTGCGCATGGCAACTAGCGACCCGCGCGGGGAGTCTGGAGGATGCGGCGATATCAGATGCTTACCGGGAAAACTCCTCCTTTACCCGCTGCTGATTTACAATATAGCCTGCAAACGTTAACAAAGCTCCGAATGAAATACATACACACCCGTATTCCTGACGCTCCGGTAATGGCGGATGAAAGGTAAGATTGCGCATGTCGGCTCATGATGAAACTGCATGTCTGCAAAAAAATCAGTAGGTGACTGGCCATCATGGTGTATTTACATTTAGATAACACGAATCTCTTTCAAGCTTATTGACTCTTAATATTTTACAGTAGGCCTATAGATTGTTTGCGTGGTTTTGTAACAGCCGGAATAGACTCATGAAAGGCCATGATGACTGATAAATGGCCCTAAATAAAGTAAAAATCTTAACTAAAATGCATTTTAAAATAAAGATAAATATTCTAAGACAATCTGTGTAAAAAGGACAAGATTTGAGTCATTTCTTTCAAGCTTTACATTTGTAGGATATTGACAAACTTTTATTTTGAAGTCCTGCATTGGCCGAGCCTATTAAGTAGCCTATAGATTGCAAAATGATAAGGGACTACTTCAGATTTTTGAAAATCTATCAATAATACGTCCTCGTCACATCACCTGTAGCTGAACCTCAATGGGTTGAAAATCTGCTGCAGAGAGGATTTCCTCTAGGACGTAATTGCGTTTATTGACCGCCAGGTGGCGCTGTCGGAAGTAAATTATTCTTACTGTAACTCTGAAGTAGATTGAACTTCATCAAGTCCTGTTTGTTTGGTGTGCTTTTATTTGGGACTAGATGATGAAAACAGGTGAGCTTGTAATCTACGCTTGGTTTAAAATAAAATAAATCAATATGTGTAGTAAAGCCTATCCCATAAATTTTGTATTGAATTCAGGACATGTCCACACAAAATGGCTGCCAATCAGTGCCTATCAGTAAATCATGTGTGTTAGAATCTTCAGATTCTGCATGTCTTATAACATAACATTATTATTAAGCATTGTGCTTGAAGTACTATATTAATAATAATACAAACACGACATAAATTTGACTTCATTAGTTTAAGTAAACCTAACAATTTAACACTGTTTATTAAACGCAAGAATTGCAGTTCTGGGGTCAGTATAATTTAGGAATTTATTTCAACTAGGCAGAAAATGTAGAGCTAATTTAAACGTTTAAAGAAAATTAGAAAAGTCTTAAAAGACGTTTTGAAAAGCGCGGGAATGACCGGGGTGTTTGCTTTTTTTTTTCAACAGGTATTTGTCGATTTTGACAAGGAATAGTCCCGCTAATGAACTTTACAAAGATTGTCGGCGATTTTCTGAGAGGTTTCGTTTTGTTATCCACACCAGTTTGGATCAAAATCTCCTCACATCATATACAAGTAAGTCGGCGTTTAATTAAATACATTTGTAAACAGTTTACATTAACTTAAAGGTATCACCAAAAAACGCGCGTAAATAGTAAGCTATTTCTAGCCTGTTCAAATATGATGATTACTATTATTATCATCATCATTTTTACTTCGTTTGTCTAAAATCAGACCCCATTCCCGCACTCATTATTCAGGGTTTGGATTAAAGGAGCAATTTAATCTCCTCTTAGATTTCACAGACGCTATGAAATATTCATGCTGGAAAATTCCTCCATTCCGCACAAATGAACGCGCCATCAGCAGCCCAAACAAAACTAAAATAGACGAACATCGGCTGCATTAGCCTAAAAATAAGTCTAGTTATGTTAGCCTAGATGTGAATCAGAAATAATCATTGCAATTTTTTTTGACTCAGGGTCAGACACGGATAACAAACAGCATGGCCGTGCACTCCATTTCAGGTGAGTCAGATAAAGCCTATAGTGTTTTGCCTATAAATAAATACGACCATAACAATGATGTCCTCTCTGTGAGCGTATGGACATTAAGTTAATCAACAGTGGTACCTGTTTGACTGATGTTTGAGGCTAAACCTTAATTTAACGACGTCACTGTCATATAATTATAAAGTGGCTAAACCATAATCAAATATATTAAAAGACTGTGTATAATGGCGTTCATCTAAAAATATGAGTAGTGAGCGACTCGGAAAGAAAGACGGAGAGGAATGAAACCCGAATGCTCTGTTCATACTTCCGTTCGACGTCATGATTTAATTGTGACGCAATGAGGAGCGTTCAGGCGGTACAAGCCGCCAACATACACACCCCACATAACATGTTAGCTTACTATTTTAAACGGGAACCCTGGTGCGAGCTGTTAAAATGTTATTAATGCATTTACAATATTTGTAATGAATAGAATGTGTTGTTGGTTGAGTAACTTCTACTTTTTTGGAGCAAATAACACTTGAAGTTAGTTCCTTTACGTTTTTAAACAAAGTGAAATAAAAAACGAACCTAAATAATTAATAACAAATAACAAATTTATTTTTTGTTAAATGTATCATGTAGGCTAAATTAAAATCGAGCAAACAAATATTTAAGTGAAGTTTTGTTAGAATTTCTTTTAGTAAAGAAGGTTGTTTATTCTGTTTAAAATGGGAATTTGACCGATGATAACCCTGAAATATAATTGCGGTTTTTAAGTTTCTATTAAACTTAAGTTTTTGCAATCACAAAACAAACGAAAAATCACTGTTAAAGCGTGAAAACTGGTAAAACTGATCATCTTTAAATGTATTTTTTTTGTTGATAATAAAAAATACCCCAAAATTTGCAATAAACACGAATACTTTACACCGAAATTGATCTCCAATAATTACAGCAAACTCCATGCTTTAAAAAAATCTCCTTTTTATTATTTTAACTCTTGAGTTTATAATCAGTGAACCTACAACTCGTTTTCCTGGATTAAAAATGTGTCTTGGTCAGGCAAGACTCTTTTAAGAACCAATTATAATTAAAACATTGTGTGTTTTAAATAAAATAAACTCTTACCTTATACCGAAAACACAATTGTACTGGTCTTTGTATGAACAAATGATGTAGCAGCACAGCAGACTTCACATGTTAAACTGAGAATGAAGCGTTTCAAGTGTCCTTGTCTTATACTCGATATTTACCTCTGATTTGAGTCGGATCGGTTTCACAGCGTCGAAAAAAAACTGTCGGGTTTGTGTTGACTTCGGTAGATAGCTTAATTTCTGAGAGATTAAAAAATGTAACGAAAGCCGCACCAAACCAAATGAAAGGAGAAGAGCCGAATAAACTCCAGTGAACTCTATTGACAACTATGCGTTTCCTCAGGGGTTCGGCTTGTGGGGGTGGGTGAGGTGAAGGTATGGCGGATCCGAAATGCTCAATACATCCAAACAGTCACACAGACCCTCCAATCATTTAAGCACAAAGCATCGCCGTTTGTCGCAAAGGTCCATGCATTGTCTTTAAGCTTGCATCTGCTGTGAACCCAGTGTGTTGATGGGTAAAATTTGGATCTTGTTTCCTATGAATGTTCCAAAAATATTGTTTAGTTAATAAGTGAGTCGGATATATTTATAAAGTGCTTTGCCTACAAATAAATACCTAACAATAATGTTCTTTCTGTGAGCGCATGAACTGTAGAAGTAAATCAACAATGCTGCATTTCTGACTCAATACATCCAAATGTTCCAAAAATACCGTTTACTTCAAGATTAAAGCAATATTTTCAATATTTATTTGTAGGCAAGGTACAAATAAATGGTATCAAATCAAGACCCAAGGAAATATTTCCTTTGTTCAGTTTGTTTTTAAAAATCTTGTGAGTTAATTGTGGATTTCAATATGCTGAGCTTGGGAATTAAAATGTCAATTTGCAATGCATGTAATCCACATTGCATTTCAATATAAATGGTACATTTGGGTAGTGCTAATTTAAAAGACAATGTAACATGAGGAAAACATTTGTCTTGTGTTTAGTTGAGTTTGGATTTGAGGAATCAGTGTCCAAAGAGGGGAATTTTTTTTTTGTTTATTTCTTTGAAAGGAAAATGAGGTCCTTCAAAAGATTTTAAACTTTAAAAGTTTATAGTGGTTTATGAACTATTCAAGATTGAAACAGTTTTAATTGAACGCTTAATATTGTTGAAAATATTGCATATATATCCTATTGATGTTGAGTAACATTTTTGCTACACTGTAAAAGATTATATGATCAGTTAGCTATCACAGCAAATGCTTTTAGTTCAGTTTAACTTATTAAACTAAGTAAATCATGTTCTAAGGTAATGTTATGAGTAACGCAAGCTGTCTTAAGTCGGTTTAACATATTAAGTTTAATGGACTCATAACGTTAATTTGATTCAGCTTAAAAATTTAAGGCAACCAGAATTTTTTACAGTGTAGTTTAATCTTGTATAATCAGTTGTTTAGCATGAAATGTAATGACTAAAGTTTTGTGTTGTTGATTTGGAGATGGCTTAAAATTACTTACAAACTATACAGCTTCAAAATTAACGCGTTCAAAAAATATACAACCAATTTGTTTATGTATATTTATGCACGACTTTGGGTTCTTCTTTTTATTCAGTCCAGCATTAAACTCAATATGTAAACGTTAATTTGTGTATGAAAATGTTACATTTAAATAACCCGCTGCTGATTTACCCCAAGCTGGTGTTTGTTTTGTTTAAACTTTAAAATTTCAATGCGCATTTTCCACCTCAGATCAATATCCGTGCTAATGGGTTCTCTAAAGATATGCTTTGCCTTTCTGCGCTTCCAATATAGACACAAACTATTAAAAACATCTTAAACTTCATTTATCGATTAGTGCATTTTCGATTCTCGTGAACTTTAACGGGATCAAACGGGGACATGTAGGGTGTGTCCGTGACCGCGTGGGACGCGTTTCCCTGCACTCGCGGGGCTATTTTATGAATGGTGGATGGGAAACCCTCGTGCAGGAAATGAGAAACTCCATAACATCTGACACCGGTGACCAGTTCCATGACCTGCGCCGTAATGGCACGACCACCATCATCCCCTCCACGCACCAGCAAACACACACACATACATACACACACACACACACACACACACACACACACACACACACACACACA
>CAIGQQ010037516.1:12934-30420 GCA_903798035.1 Danio albolineatus | reverse complement strand
CTGTGGTTTCCACGTTTTAAATGTTTATATTATTAATATTTTTAAAATGAACTCACGTTTGTAACTCTATAAGGTGCGTAACGTAATATTTAATTGCATTGAAATGTCTCGTCCACTCGTTATCGGCTAATAAAGTGACGTCCATTTTTCTCTCCTCTGACCACCGTAATGGAAACAGTTTACTTCATTTTGTCAAAAAGTCACGAACGCTATATGCAATTGGGAGAATTTTATACGTAATGTATATAATATTTGTTTGTAGTTTCACGTCTATAGGGGTTATACAGCACACTTCCGTTTTTTTGTAAAAACGTCGTACCGCTTCCGGTTCGTGTTATTTGTATGTTCTTAATACAATCTAAACCTATTTTACCCCAAATGAGCTATTAAAGATAACCGATGTTTATCACATTCCCTTATTAACATCCAAAAGTCGATCACCAAAGTTGGAGGGTGAAGTATTAGAGCATCTGCAACAATGAAGTTCTTGGCAGGTTAGCATAGGCTATTACCTTAAAAGTCACTGACAATGCCGTCATTTATTTTAGTTAAACTGTGTTTTTATTGATGCTTGTCAATCGTAAAGATACAATATTAATCTAAAGAGACACTAAGTCTTTGATTGTTTCGATCTATTAGGTCTGAAGTAGATCAAAATCGGTTACAGTAAGGATTCAAGCACCAAACGAAAAACACAGATAAAATAAAATTAAAATAAGAAAAATAAACAAAATAATATAGGAAAGATAAAATACAAATAAAAGTAAATGTGTGCATAAAATACAGCAATAATTAGTGTCATTACTTACTGTTTTTAATATTTTCTCCAATAAGCAAATGCAATGAGACCACTTTTTTCTGTTTGTTCATGTGGCGTTCGGCATAACTTTTACTAAAGTTTACTCAAGTATGACTACTTTTTCAGAGAACTTTGGAAATGTAAAATAAATTAATAGTTCGATTTGACCAAATACCTGTTTTCTTTCTATATCTTTTTCTTTCAATCAGTGGTTGTTGTATATATTATGAGGTAACACTTTAATAATGTGATTGTGTTACATTAGTTAATTGATTCAAACTGATTTTGTTAGGATAATTAAATAGACACATATAAAAACACGAAAACCTAAAACTAAAAATTAAGGGTCCAATTGAAAAAACTTCAAACCTTTGAAAAACATTTCTCTGGATTTACAATTTGTGTGTTTGAGTAAAATGTCGTTTTAAATGTATTTTTTAAACCACTGATGAGATTTCATCAAGTTTCAGGAAAAACTTTTGTTAACAGCATTTTATTGCATAGCACCTGTAAAACCCAACAGTCAACTTTATCAAATGAAGTGAGTGTAGTTAACTCAAAATTGACTGAAAGTTAATTCTACTCATTTGAAAAGAGTTTTGAACTCAGTGTTGAAGGTAATGAGTTAATTTAATACCTCATTACTTCAACTCAAATGGAGTAGGTTCACAGTACTCATATAGATTTTTTTTTTTAACTCAAATAGTTTGTTGCAATCGGTTTCCTCAAACGGTTTGAGATGCCTGAACTCATTAGGTTTTACAGTAGTCAGTTGGTTTGAGTTCTCATCTTTCATTGGGGTTTTACTGTGCTCAAATTGATTCGTTTACTCAAATGGATTAAGTTCACAGTACTCATTAGGATTAGTTTTTGAACTTAAATGGTTTGTTGCAATCAGTTTCCTCAAATACTCAATTTATACTCAATTTACAGCATAGTAATACAATGAAGACTATACAGTGTTATCTTACATATGATAATTACGTTATTGTACCTGAATACTGTTAACTCCCTAAAAAATATAAAGCAATGTATAGTAAAGTTTTTTTTTACCTTTTGCTCTACTGTATTTAATCTACACTTTTTGAATTTTACAGTGTAAATATAATATAATAATGAATCAAATCTAAATATTGTACTCAAGCACACAATAAATCGAGAAAAACATCATGATTTAAGTGGCTTCTTTTTGTTTTTTTAATAAATATGTTTCCAATACTCACAATTATGAAATAAGTCAATAACTATTATTCAAATGTATTATCCAGCATTTTATAAATAAAAGCAAATAAAATCGTATTGAAACAAATACATAAATGCAAACAACAGATTTAAAATGAATGAAAAAACTGGGACGCATTAATAAAATAATAAACAATTAAGTGTGTTAATATATTTCAAAATGCAGTATTGTAATGAGTAGGGAAATATTAAGATGTAGTAATATAAACATTTTCCACATAACTAATTTATTATTATAGTTTCTCATAATAGTCTTATATAGTTTCTAGTATTAATTATCCACAGTATTACAGAATAAACTGAGACCTTATACAGGGAAGTATATAGATGTCTCTTTAAGATTATCATATTTTAAAGTCAAAGCAAGCATATAAGACAGATAAAACCGACAGATTTTATCCTTTAATTCTGCCAATAACAAAAATTAGGCAGATAAATGGATTAGATATTAAGAACAGGCTTGACTATATAATACAGATGTAACCGCTTTGAGAAGACATTTGCCCGTGTCAGCTATCAGATGTAGTTTGGTATCGTGTGTCAATCTATGACTGCAGAATGCTGCTATAGACCAATCAGAATCAAGTATCCTAAAGGAGTGTGTAATATTAGAGCCACACACAGAGAGAGAGAGAGAGAGATCTATACTCTATATTTAGAGCTATAATGTCATTTCCTTTTCTCTTGTTACCATGCAGCGGATTTTCCTTGGCAACCGATGGCTCCATGGTTACATAGGAGGTTTCTGTTAATGAGTAGATAATTCCTCATGCTCTCAGTAACTCAGTTTGCTCATATCTAACATATCACGCATATTATTAGTGATGGTTGTGGTTATTAACTTGTTCATGTTCAAAGTTTTAATTTTTTTGGCGTTTTAATGAATAGATTATATTGTTATTCATCAATTATGTATGATTAAAACTATTCCGCACCATGACATTTAAAAGGATTTCTATCATTGATTGCTAATGGTGTTTACATTTAGTGTTTGTATTTGCAATTATATTTAAGTGTCAAATATACAGTATTTATAGTTTTTAATACTTTTTAATATCAAATAATTATTTATTCTTAAGGTCCTCTTTATCTATAGTCTGGATGTCATAGGGATAATCTCATTTTATTGATGCATTGATGCTTTTATTTTTAATACTGCAACATTATAGTCTCCTTAAATATCCTTTAGTATGTTTTGAAATGTATGAGGAGGTGCAGATGTTGCCGTAGAGACATTTGTAACTATTTTTCTTTCAATTAAAATGATGATAGAGAAAATTAAGGTAACACTTTAGTTTAGTTCACAATTCATACTATTACCTGCTTGCTTATTACCTGCCTATAAGATATTAAATATATGTAAATTAGCTGTGTTTTAATACTTATAGGGTATAATTTTATTCTACATCCCTAATCATAGCTAATAGCTAAACCCCCAACTACTGTCTTACTAGCTGGTAATAAGCTGCTAATTAGAAGGTAACAGTCTTAGTTGATGGTTTGTTAATAGCGTGAACTGTACATATATATTTTTATTAAAACTATTTGATTAAAACTATTCCGCACCTATTTTATGTCAACAAATGATTTAGTAATTTCTTTAAATGATATTGGACTAAATTTGATCCTCTACCGCCATCTAGTGAGTTTAAATCTCATCAGAACTATTAGTAGATGCATGCTTTCACTTATATTTGAAAATATGTTGTTTTGTTCATGCAAATATAGGGAAGAGCGGTGACAAAAGTCAAATATTTTATAAAAAACTCATTTTAAAAGAGTGTTTTAGCAGAAATATATTTTTGCTGTGATTACTAACAACAGTGCTCTATCAAAATCAGCTGCTATTTTGCATCAGTGTAGAACAGCTCCAATATAACTTCAGTTTAAGCAAAAGCTGCACATTGCTATTAACTCTATCAGCAGGGACGAAAGTAACACACGCCTGGGTCAAAAGTAAAACAATATTTGTGAGATTTACTGGCTTAATCTTGTTTATTTGAAATATATCTGACCATAACTGTGTTAATGTTCACTGCAAACATATTTTGTCCTTTATTTTTGCCCAAAAATATTAAACTGCATTTTCATTTTTTATTTCATGTTTAATTAAATGTTTCAAAAGCAATCCAATTCATGACTTATTTATTATTATTATTATTATTATTATTATTATTATTATTATTATTATTATTATTAATATTATTCATTAATTCATTAATTCATTTTTCGTTTAGTCCCTTTATTAATCCGGGGTCACCACAGCGGAATGAACCGCCAACTTATCCAGCATTTGTTTTACGCAGCGGATGCCCTTGTCCTTTTTGCGAATCTAATATATCCTGCATCGTATTAGTGATGGTTGTGTTGTGGCTATAAATGTGTTCATGTTCAAAGTTTTTTGCGTTTTAATGAGTAAACTATAGGGTTATTCATCACTTCTTTATGATTAATACAAATTTTCTCCTGTTTTATATAACAAATGAATTGGTAATTTCTATAAATGATATTGGGCTAAATTTGATCCTCCACTGCCCTCTAGTGACAAACACGGAGTTCAAATCTCAGCAAACATGATGCATGCTCCCACTTTTGTTTGAAAACATATTATTCACTCATTCACTTATCCAGAACGCTGCGGCCAGGATTCTGACCAGAACCAGGAAATCAGAGCGCATCACACCTGTCCTCAGGTGTTTACACTGGCTCCCAGTTACATTCAGAATAGATTTTAAAGGATTACTACTTGTCTATAAATCACTAAATGGCCTAGGATCTCAATACATTACAGATATGCTCACTGAATACAAACCTAACAGATCACTCAGATCTTTAGGATCATATAAACTAGAAATTCCAAGAGTTCAGTCAAAGCAGGGTGAATCTGCTTTTAGCTATTACGCCCCTCGCTGCTGGAATCAGCTTCCAGAAATGATCAGATGTGCTCCAACATTAGGCACATTCAAATCAAGACTGAAAACACATCTGTTTAGCTGTGCCTTTACTGAATGAGCACTGTGCTACGTCCCACAGATCACACTGTTGTGTCTTTCTTTTCCTTTTCATTCTCTTATTAACTGTTTTAACACATTTGAATCTGTTTTTAATCATTTTTTTTCTTTATTTTTATTTGTTTTTATTTTCTTGTTTCTTTTCTTCTTGTTTATGTAAAGCTCTTTGAACTACCAATGTGTATGAAATGTGCTACATAAATAAACCTAGCCTTACTTGCTTTCTGCCAAGGATTCTGCGGTCCATATGCTACAGTGGCCGGGAAGTGCAAAACAACATTACAAAGTGTGAAACACTTTTACGAAGCTCGAGAAAAATTTACAATTTGGAAACCATTTTTACTTATTATAAGACACAATTACAGAGGAAAAACGATTTTACCAAGGACGAAACAAGTTTACATTTTAGAAAACAAATTAACAAGACGCAAAACACTTTTACCAGTCCTGAAACAAATTTACAAATGACAGATTCTTTACGGAAAAGGAATGTACTAAACACCAGAAGTGACGAGGTGAAGGCATTGTTAACGTTGATAGAGTGCGAACTAAAAACCTTAACACGGACTGATGTACATTTTCTGTACATGTAACAAACACGTGATATAATAATAATAATAGGTATTAATATATATGTGTTATTAATATGATAATATATATTAATATATACAACACATATTGTGGGCAAACAAGTAAGCATTTATGATCTGAAGAGGAATAAACAGCCATTCTAAACAAGAGTTTTACATAGACTTTGGCTTAATAGGCAGAATGTACACAGTTTGCGTAGATCACGCAGCAGAGTAATAACCACTCCTAACACCGGCTTCATTCAGTTTACTTTTAAGAGTCCTCAAGCAGATGTTTGCACCGTGTAGACTTGACATCATGTCCACGAATACAGCGTATAAGTGGCCCTCGTTAACACAGTGATGCAGTCTGGTGTTTACGTCTGGTCCGCGTCTTTTAGAAACTCCAAACACCGACCACACGTAAAGCAAAACCGCATCAAGCTGCTCATGTGTTTGCCACAAAACATGTTCGGTCAGCATAAACTTTATTTACGCCATTTACTCCACAACACGAATTTACCGCGCTCACCACCAGCGATGACAACATCAACACCTTTCGCCATGTCATTTCTGGTGTTTGGTGCATTCCCTTTCAGTAAAGAATCTCATTCATTCATTCATTTTCTTTTCGGCTTATTCCCTTTATTAATCCGGGGTCGCCACAGCGGAATGAACCGCCAACTTATCCAGCATTTGTTTTATGCAGCGGATGCCCTTCCAGCCACAACCCATCTCTGGGAAACACATCCATACATTCTCATTCACACACATACACTATGGACAATTTAGCTTACCCAATTCACCTGTACCGCATGTCTTTGGACTGTGGGGGAAACCGGAGCACCCGGAGGAAACCCACTCAACTACGGGGAGAACATGCAAACTCCACACAGAAATGCCAACTAGCCCAGCCGGGGATCGAACCAGCGACCTTCTTGCTGTGAGGCGAACGTGCTACTCACTACGCCACCGTGGCGCCCTCCGTAAAGAATCTGTCATAGTAAACTTGTTTTGGGACTTGTAAAAGTGTTTTGAGTCTTGTTAATTTGTTTTCTAAAATGTAAACTTGTTTCGTCCTTGGTAAAATCGTTTTTCCTATGTAATTGTGTCTTATAATAAGTAAAAATGGTTTCCAAAATGTATATTTGTCTTGAGCTTTGTAAAAGTGTTTCACACTTTGTAATATTGTTTTGCACTTCCCGGCCACCGTAATACGCCAATGCAGAGATCCTATATTACTGAACCATAATCATGCATTTCCCCGTCCTCCTGCAGGTGTTATAACTGTGGAGGTCTGGACCACCACGCTAAAGAGTGTGGCCTTCCACCCCAGCCAAAGAAGTGTCACTACTGTCAAAGTGTCACGCACATGGTGGCCCAGTGTCCCCACAAGGGGGCGCCGTCGCCCTCCGCGTCTCAGGACCCCCAACGCCCCTCCACCTCCGCTCAGTCCCCGGAAGAGGAGAGCCACTCGGGCTCGTCTTCATCCCCCGAGGAGGCTTCTAACAGAGGGAGTCGCTCCCAGCGCTGGAGAAAGAGCCGGGACTGAAACAAACACACCTCATCCAGACCAGGCCCGGACCCGAAATCATCTACCTCAAACGGCCGGGTCACAGACGAGACCCTCCCTTCCCGTGCAGCTATATGGTATCATAATAACGGGTTCACACACATACACACACCTGTTTGTGTGTGTTCTCACCGAGCAATCACAACAAACTCTATGACTGACGTTTGTGTGTGTGTGTTTGTTTTGAAGCGAATGTGAGTGTGTAAGTGAGAAAGTAGTAAAGCAAAACAGATTACGCTTTGAAGAAGACAAACATGCATTCATGTTTTTGATAATTACAATACAATTCAAGCATTTTACCTCCATAATGTGAGTAATTGAGCAGGACTTTTACTTAAAATGTGTTTTAATGCATGTGATTTGCGTTCGTAATGTGAACGTTTGGTCTGCTTTTCCTCAGAAATCACTTTTCAGACTGTTTCAGATTCTTGGATGAACAGCACAACTGTTTTTCACATTACTAATAGGTGTTTATTATATTATCATCACAGAATTCATTACATTAGGATGATTTCTAAAGAATCACGAGACACTATAAAGTGCAGTGAGTGATGATACTGAAAATTCAGCTGTGACAATATTTGATATCAGTAATGGTTTGAAATAATGCTCCATTAGTTATCATATTTAATAACATGAATTAACATTATTTGTACAGCATTTATTAATTATAGTTCAACATTTAATAATGCATTATTATGCTGGTTAGCATTAGTTAATGCTCTGTAAGTTGAACTAACAATGAACGACTGCATTGTCATTAGCTAACATCAAAGTAAATGAATAAATATGGTAGTTAATGCATTCATTGTTCATGTTCGTAAATACACAAACTAACAATAAGTAATGGACCATTATTTAAAGTCTTACCTTAAAATCTATTAAAACAGAAACTACACTGAAAAAAACATGGATTTACTTAATTCTTTTAAGTGGTTATTAACAATTTATTTGGGTTGGTTTTAAACAAAAAAATTGAGTTGAACATTACTAAATTTAATTTGTTTGAGCTCAACTAGGCATAGGCTGAAATAAGATTCTAACATTATGATAACCTTTGATAAAAATATCACGGTTTCACAGTATTGTGATTACTGCTCTAAAAAATATTCTTTTTAAATGTCTGGCTAATAAACAAAACCATTTTCCACCCTTTGAATAACACAATATTTTTTATTTTGTGAAACATTTAAAATATTTTGGGGCAGTAAACATGTCAGGCTAAATAATTCAAGTGAATCATTGAATTCTGCTGTCTTCATTTGTTTCAAAAACACAGATGTCTTTACAATTTACACCAAAAAAAGTAAATAAAAAAATCTTACACATACCTTAGAAAATTTTGGCGGACTGAAAACCTTGACTGTTCCAAACCGTGGTATACCTTGAAAACGGTTATCGTCCCATGCCTAAATTCATCACGTAAATTGTTTGCAACAATTTAGCTTTTTTTTTTTTCAGTGTAGTTTTGGTAACCCTTTAGTTTAGGACACAATTCACGCTATAAACCATTAAAACACACTACTTGCTTAATAATCTAATAATGAATTAGTTTAATAATAGTTAGTAAGCTAGAAGTTGGGTTTTGGTTTTTGGGTAGGATTAAGGATGCAGCATAAGATCATACTTTATAACTAATGAACAGTTCATATCTGTTCGTCAGATAATACGCTAGTAGTAAATAGCATGAATTGTGACCTAAACTAAATTATTACCGTTGTTTAAAATTATATATACCAATTTTTCCTGTGAGTTTAATTAAATAAATGCAACTTTAAAGTATAATTGAACTTTAAAAGCACTTTCACAATCCTTGAATCTCCAAATATTTAACATTTATTTTAAATCCTAATATTTGGCAATATTATTGTCTGAAACATTGTCTGAGGAAAAGCACAGATAAAACGTTCATGATCAGATCAGGAACATGCGTTATAACTAGAAAAATCAGATTCACATATAACAGCAAAGAAGTCTTTGTAGTTCACAATTCGATTCACGTTAAAATATATGGGGTCCTGGGACAAATGTATTAAGGCTTGGGATGGATATATCCAATCAATAACAATAACGTGGGACAAAGAGAAAGTTTTTAATTGCGAATACGCGTTTTAATTTCTTTTATATATCCGGCTCTCAAATACTCTGGTCTTTAGATGATTAGATTGTAAGGATTGAAGCGTAAGAGCTAAATTAACTTCAGCCAGAGAGGACTAACGAACTGATTTAAACCTATCAGCACTGTTTAGTTGCAGTGTAAAGCTGTCTTTCGCTTCATCACAGACGCGGTGATAGTTTAAGACATTAATATATGTTGAGATATTATAAATGTTGAAGTGTACTGTAATTTATATAGAACACGTAGGTAGATGAAGTTGAGTTTTGTTTTTTATAACGGCCTTTTGATTTTGATTCCCTTCCTCCCTCATGCGTCTTTGCGTCATGGAGGATGATGCTGTTTTTGGGTCTAAATTACCGTAATGAAGAAATGGTCACACTTTAAATTACAAATAGAAACTACACATTCTCTCACTTTGTGTTGACACACGAAAATTAACTTTAAAAATATGATTTTATTTGTTTTCAGCTATATTTTGAGAGTGTATCGTGAATTATTTTAAGGGTTTGATTATTAAGGATTTTGCTCTAATCGGTAATGCTGTGAATGATTCATTGTGGCATAAAAAAGCAGGCCATACTTACATTTTTATATGAATAATCATACATTTTCGTCCCTATTTTTGCATTCTTCAGTAGTTTGTTGTTGCTTTTTTTTCTCTTCAACGACTTATTACTGAAATAAATAAAGGCCAACTCGGTGTATGTGATAGAAAAATCAGATTACGCACATACAGACTTTAAAATTGTACATTTCACAAGTAATTTCAAAGAAACGCCACTGAATTAATCTGATGACTGCTATACTGTTTTTCATGCTATTTTTACACATATTATGGTGATTAATTTAAGCACCATGAGAGCCGACCAAACAAAAGTATTTATGTTTTTTTTGCATCCAAATTGCTGGTAAATGTCACTAATAATTGCTAGTACTAAGGCCTTGATCACACCAAATGTGCTTTTTGCATTGAGGGCTGCCGTTTTTAAATGGCTTTCTAATCGCTGTGAGCGTTTTGTGAGCAAAAGGCACCCTGTGTGCCTCGTGGTTTAACCTCTTGCTGCGCCTTGCTATTTTTGCCATTGCCATTGTTGAAAAAAAGTCAACTATAAGTGGAAAAAAGCAGGCTACTTCACTTCCAATCAAATTAATTCAGAGACAGTTTTTTTGTGGAAGACAGAAGTGTTTGTGTTGTCAAGACGCTTACAGAGACTTTTAAGGATGGCGGAGACTAGTAGTCCCTGTTTTGAGTTATTCAGAGCTGTATGACTTCACAAATCGTGAATATCACAGTATTATTAAATATTACACTTCTAACAATATCAACAGCAGCGCTCACGCACAATCCACAGCTGATTCAGTGGTTGCCAGAACAGAAAAGCACGTTTGGTGTGATCGGCACCTGACTATGCAGATGACGTAATTTACATCAACTGTAGGCATGGCACAAAAATGCAGTATACATTAGGAACTAACCATTTTTAAGACTTAAAGTATTTTGGTTGGTTTATGCATACTCTACACCAGAAGTGGGCAAACTATGGGCCATATGCAGCCCGCTGAACACTTTCATCTGGCCCTCGAGGGAGTTTTTAAAATGCTGCTTCTGTTCTGAGTAACGGTTTGGTTTCAGAATTTGTAAATTAATGATGCAATACAAGTGGACACCATTTGATGGTACTGTTAGCGCAACCAGTACAATCGGATATTAAAACGCACTCGACCGTTAATGACTGAAATGTCATGGCAAAAAAAGAAGAAAAAAAGAAAAATTGACTCTGAATGTGGTGTGTTTAAGGAAGAATGAACAAAATACTACTTCACCAATATCAGACAGAAAGCGGTATGTCTAATATGCCAAAAAAGCATTGCTATATTACATGTTCCATGCATACTGCTGCTATAAATAAAAGTTAATTTTTGTAGGATTTGACATGTGGCCTTTCACTTGGTTTGCAAAACTTGATGTGGCCCTCTGGTCTAAACAGTTTGCCCACCTCTGCTCTACACTCTGTGTAGTACGTGACAAAATTTCATCAGCTTACTGTGTGTGCGCGCACGGCATGATTTTGCCAAGAACGATGCGATCCTGGATGAATATATATGTTGATCCTGGAACATCATTTTTGTTGGAAAATGTAATCCATACCTATTCCCTACCCCTAAACCCAACCATAACTGTAAATCTCTCCAATAATCATAGGGGAATAATAGTTGGATAACAATCACATAGAAGGATATAAACCTAACCATAAGCCTAAACTAAACATAAATGTATCCCTTTATTCTGATTGGCTGATTGGAATGTTGTTCCAGGATCAACATAGATGTTAATGCAGGAACATGTCTTACTTGGTGAAATCAGGTTAGCCGTATGTGCGCAGGCTGATTTTCTTACCCGGTGAACTGAGATTGCATTTCTAGTGGCATGTTCCATAACTAAAAACTCCTTTAATTTAACAGTACATGAGGTTATTGTGAGCTTGTTGAGGTTTAAATGCATCTTATTCAATCCTTCTGTTCACATTATTTCAACTTGCTTTTAAAACAATTGTTAAACAGCCAAATTTGCAGGAAAACTACATTACCCATGATGCTTTACAGAAAATTCTGCCAATCAGAATCATCAAAAAAGGTCTTTGCCCCACCCATTGCTATTAATTATATAAGCAAATGATGTAATTAGCTATCTTTTCCACCCACCTATTTTTAAGCACATTTTAGATATGCTTATAAAAATAATCTGTTTTTACTTTTGATATTTGGATTGGACTCATTGGATGGAAACGCTGCTTTATTTGCACGTCTTTTATGCAAGTGCTTCTCAACCATGTTCCTGGAGGACCACCAGTGCTGCACATTTCACGTCTCCTTAACCAAACACGCCTGTTTCAGATCATCAGCTTAGCAGAGAATGAAATGCCTGTAAGGAGACATCCAAAACATGCAGTGCTGGTGATCCTCAAGAAACGTGGTTGAGAAACACAGTTTATGAGATTTTTCAGTTTTGCACATAGATTTAATTCGCATCTTTGGATGGAAACATAGCTCCCTACACTCTCAAAATATTTACAAAGGACAAAACTTAGCAATGCTATCTTCCTGACCTTTAGTATCACTATCAATAGCAAACTGATGAGATGCAACAACAAACAAACTGCTCAACATTTAATTTGTTTTTAATTTTATCATTACGGTAATTCCAACATGACGCAAAACACAGCATTATAACAATTTGAGTTGTGTCACGCTGCAAATATCAAAGCGGAGATCGACAGATTTCATTGCATAATATTTTGTGTATCAACAAATTATTTTTGAAGGCTTTATACGATTAGTGTTCGTTTAGTTTTTAAAGGGATAGTTCACCCAAAAATGAAAAAATTGTCATCATTTATTCACCTTTTACTTGTTTCAAAGGTTTACGAGTTTCTTTCTTCTGTTGAGCACCATAGAATATATTTTGAAGAATGCTGAAAACCTGTATCCATTGACTTTCATAGTATTTGTTTTTCTTACTATGGAAGTCGATAGTTTACAGGTTTTCAGCATTCTTCAAAATATCTTCTATAGAGTTCAACAGAAGAGCCTTTTAAAGGTTTCAAACCACTTGAAGGAGATCAAGTAGTGAAAAATTTATATTTTTCGGGTGAACTATGCCTTTAAAAAATAATATTTGTATCTTTATGAAGCTTCATCAAAAAGTCCATTAATTTTTTATTTGCCAATTGTGCGACCATGCTAATGTACTAAATATCAAGAAGGTTTTTATGCCCTTATATACGGAGAATAAGTAACATCCTACAGTTTTCACATTACACAGTCCACAAAAAACACACACATTTGCTTTATTTTTCATTTAGCTAATGAATGTAGACAAACTGAAGCCTTAGAGAGTGAGATCTGATCATTTAAAGCTGCTGGCGGAGATCTGAATGATCCTAACGTTAAGAGCAAATCTGCTACAATCATCCATTGAACTGTGGAAAAACTGAACAAAAGTGCACTTGAACAAAGCAAGAATTGTTTACCCAGAATGCCACGCTGTGGAGGTTTGCTGTTTAATAGCGAAACGTCCTTAAAAAGCTCCAGTGAATTGACTGTCAGCAATAATTTCAGACCCTTTTCATTCTGTCAAGCTTAATTACTGACGAGCTTTAGAAGTTTAACTAATGCTTTAGTGACAGAAATGCGTTTATAGAGCATTACGGCAGCGTTTGGCATCTGAAATGTCTCTCATTTTTGTTCTGATGAGGAGCGAATGGGATGGTGAATCTCATAAAACATTTTAAGCACACGCTAGGGTCGGTTTTAATCACAAAATCAATTAAGAAGACATGATGAATAGATTTTTTAAACAGTATTTTGTTGCAGTTAAGTATTATTTCCCTCAGTAATGCCAACAAACATCACTGTAATGTGAGAAATGTATTCAAATTCTCAAGTGCTTACACTTCATGTCAGTGTTACTGATTTGAGTTTCTAAAATGCATTTTAAATTAAGTAAAAAAGCAGTGAGAATCACCATTGAGAATTAGTTTAGTTTAGTAAAATAAAAAATTTAAATAAATAAATGGCATTCATAATTAGATGTGTCCTTTTAAAGAGATAGTTCACCCAAAAATTAAAATGACCACATTATTTACTTCTCCTCGTATTTGAGTTTGTTTCTTCTTTTGAAAAATAAAAGATATTTTGAGGAATGCTGGTTATTGGCACCCATTGACTTTCACAGTAGGAAACATGTTTTACTACGGAAGTCAATGGGCCTCATCACACACCCAGGCTCGATTTGTTGCTATTTTCAGACCAGCGCAAGCCTAATTTTCACGTTTTGCTCCTTGTTTAAATGGCAAATCCATTTGCACCACTTTGTGGACTCATGGGTGTTCTGGTCTAAAAAGGAGGTGTGTTAAGGTGCATTGTTGTCGCGTTGCTATTTTGAGGAACTGAATTAGACTGCGTCATTGACCATCTAAAAGCAGGTCTAAAGTCCAGAACATTTATATTTGTTTTAATAAAAACAAGTTTAGATTTGCCCACTTGTCGGGTTTTGGAGACGTCTGCATCACCATATGGGGCTTAAGAACAGGACGTGTGTTTGGATATAACTTTTACCACACTTCGTTATTATTGTTCATTTATTAGTTTGCTGGAAATTAGAACTGAATTTAGAAATAGTTTTGAAACAAACCTTTGAGCTTAGCAAATTAAATTAAATATGTAGGCTAATGGATGTCTTCAGTGGAGTGAGTATAACACTCCTTTCTTATCCACAGAAGGAAAGGAGTAAAGCGTAAAAGTAAAGTAAAGAGAAAGTAAAGAGGCCGAATGGAGGAGGCGCGTTCTTTATACGCACGCTGCAGATGGTCTGTTTAACTGTTTTCTCAATAGTGAAGCGTTCATTTTTACCACTTACAAAGTCCGCCATGTAAATAGAAAATGGGTCATGGTGCGACGCAACTGACTCTTAAAGGAATGGGAGATAAGTCTCTGATTGGTTTAATGCACGTTATGCTCAAAACACACCCATAATTCATTAAGAGAATAAGCACAACTCTGTTAGACTCTTAGACCCTGACACACTCTTAATGCTTTTGCGCTTTAGACTTTGCGCCTAGATCGTGAAAATAGAGCCCAATGGGTTGAGTATTTTTCAAAATATCTCTTTGTACAATAATCTTTTGTGTTCAACAGAAGAAACTCAAATAGATTTCAAACAAGTAAAGAGTGTTAAAATGATGATAAAATGTTCATTTGTGACGAACTAACCCTTTAATATTCATTCCAATTACTTCACATGTCATTCGACTTGATGTTTGAGTGAGATATATCAAGGAACAAATCAAAAATGTATAAATTTTTTATATATAACTAAAGCTTGCTTGTTTTTATCTCCATCACACGAGCAGTGAAACACGTGTATGTGTGCGTGCTCAGGCAGAGATTTCTATTATGACTTGAACCGGCGCTCATCCTCCGCTTGAGGTCTCGAAAGACCAGACGACGCCTCTGACGATACTGAATGTGTAAAAGATTCAAAGCGAGCTCGCATGACTGGCACGGCGGATTTCTCCATCCTGTGTGTTGACAAATCAAACAGTGTGTCATGTGGTTTTATCGGAGGGCGCAAACTAACTGCGAGTGTTTTGGTATAGATGTTTATACCAAAGACCGGCTGTGTTTGAAGGCATTGGAAGTGCGAAGTTTGACGCTCATGCTGTGAAACAGCCCTATGAATGTGTGTGCGTGCATGTGTATGTGTGTGTATGTGTGCACCGTATTTAATCAAATGCACAGACGAAGAAAACAATCTGAGAGAAAGAAACTGACCAAAAGACAGACACAGCACAGACTCAGACCCCAAACCTCATACAGATTTATACAGTGTATTTTTGTACATTTCTACCCACAATTCTTCTCAGGATGAACTTCTCTCAGGGAACGAACCAAATAAGTGTATTTGATGTTATTCTGTAGGGAAGCATTGACTGAATGAACTGACTGTTGCTTACTAAACTCACCGACTCTGTTCTGGTATGTTAGAACTACCTCTTCAGTTACACATAGTCAAACTTTTTGTTTTGTTTTCTGTTGTTTTTGTATTTTTTTAGAAGATTAACAGCGTCGAGTCTCTGTAGTTTGTTTTACTAGTCTTCATCTTTTGGAGAAAGTTATAATTTGCTTTGTTTACACAGAAGTCTACCTCATTTTCTCTCTTTTCATCTCCAGTTATCGACTCGTTTTTATGTCGTTGAATAGAAATCATCTGCTCATTTTTCTTTCTCCCTCCCTTTTTCATTTAATAGTAACTCAACCAAACTAGCTGTTGAATGTGTAACGGTTCAGCTCGATCTAACACCGACTCGCCGCTCCTGCTGAAAAACTCAAATTGTTCTCCATGACAGCTCAGTGCAAAGATTGTTCTGCTTTTTGTGCCTTTATTTTCATTGTTTGATGGCTAGACTTTTGATTAGGAGGCAGACAGTGTCTTATTTTGGGGCATTAAGTGCTGTATATATATCATTCCAGTTGTGTTTCTTGGTAACGCTTCATTATAAGGTCCCATTTAGTACACAAGCAATTCATTTGTTACAGTATTTATTCATTTTTGCTAACTTTAACAACCAATACATCCGATTAATGTTAGCTCGAGGCTCAGGTCCATTAAAAATGTTAACCGATGCAGCTTTGATTTTAATAATGCATTACTAAATGTTGGATTTAACATTAGATTAATGTGTTTCTTTGTTAGTTTATGATGAACCTTATTGTGAAGTGTTACCATCAGTACTAGAAGTAATACATTGGCGGCAGTATTTTGTATATGTATGGATGTATGTGTGTATATGTTTATAGAAAGAATTTAGAGGTTACTTGAAATTTCTCTGCATTTATGATTTTATAGTTATTCATTTTAGTAAAACATAATTTTTGCTTTAATCTGTAAACTACTGATGACATTCAATCCAAAGCTAAATAAAAATAATTTATATATATATATATATTCATTCATTCATTCATTTTCTTTTCGGCTTAGTCCCTTTATTAATCCGGGGTCGCCACAGCGGAACTAACCGCCAACTTATCCAGCATTTGTTTTACGCAGCGGATGCCCTTCCAGCCACAACCCATCTCTGGGAAAATATATATATATATAATTAATAATAATAATTATTATTATTATAGTATTATATTATTAATTTTCTTTTATTTCTATTAATATTTTTTTCAAGCACAATAGAAACATTAAATTTTCTGAAAAAAATAAATACAATTATTGAATTAATTAAAATAAAATAATTTTAAAGACTGCTTTTAGACTTAAGAAAAAAAAAGAATCATTTACTTAAAACTAGAAAAATAAGCCCAGAGAAACCGAAACATTTCTTTTGGAGATTAAGAACATATACCTATGAAAAGTATTAATTTTGTTGTACCAATGTACCACTTTAGATGATGGTGGTTGATTTTGTTGTTGTTTTTTCAATCCCAAAATAGAAAAATATTACATTTTCTAATAAATAAAGACAATTATTAAATTAATTAAAATTAAATATTTTTTTTATTTGTTTTTAGACTTAAAATCCTAGTAATCTTAGGAAAAATTTACTTTACTTAAAACAACAAAAAAAACAAGCCTAGAGAAACAAAAACATTTCTTTTGAAAATT
>CAIGQQ010037515.1:0-19939 GCA_903798035.1 Danio albolineatus | reverse complement strand
GTTTCTGTCTAACACTCTTCCGTTCTGTCCTTCTCATAGGATTCTCTGTAAACCACATCTCTAACGTTTCTCACACTCACGACTGCTTGCTGACATCATTTTTATTTCTGAAAAAAAGAAAAAAAAAAAAAAAAAGAAATGAAAAAACAAAGTCATTTCACGTTTCTTCGTACTTATTTTAAAGTTTAAAGAAGGAAGGAAATGAATTTAAAGCGCATTCACCACTACAGAAAGACCGAGGGTGGACTTGGAGCGTGGCGTTCAGTATGACTTGTGTCCAGTGTTTTGGGATTAGTGTTGTGTGTGTTAGTGTGAGAGATCTTCTCTAGCTGGGTTGTTTTTTTGTTTTGTTTTTGTTCTATGATTTGATTTCTTTCGTCCGGTGCCTTAATGTAGAGCCTTAGCGCTCATTCCCCCCAAAACACACATTTAAACACCACTGTAACAGTTACACACGAACACACACCTCTTTTCTCAACCCGCTAAATCGACCCCACACACACCCGAGTGGAACCATCTGGATTCAACCCGTTTGCTCAGAAGAGAATGGCATTATATATATTTTTTGTTGTTTTTAAATTTAGTTTGTTCTTCGTTTGTTTTGTTTTTTCCCCAGAATGACTTGTTTTATGAATCCTCCTCAATGTTTTTTTTGTTTTTACCCCTCACTCAGTTACTCATTCTCTCCTGCATGCTGGTTTCTTTGGGTTTTTTGGGGTCTTTTGTAAGTTTCGCCATGTTTGTAATTCACAGAAGTATCTCTTCTAGTCCAGATACGTGTCAGGGAGGGGAGCGTTCTCTTTGGAAATTCAAACGATTTTGCAGATCCATTAAAAATAAGCTTGTTTAAGTTATATGTTGGTCCCTTTTTTCCCAGCACAGATGATTGGCTGGGGTGATTTTCGGGCGTGCGCGTGTGTGTGTGTTTCGGTGAAACAAAAGCACCTGATTTGATTTATTTCGAACTGAATATTAAAGAGCCCATATTATACGTTAAAAAGGGTCATATTTTGGTTTTGGGGGTCTACAACAGCAGGCTAATATGCATGCATTGTCAAAAAACACTTTCATTGTCTTATAATTAGCATTTATTTTTACCTCATTATCCCAGCGACTCCTATATGAATCGTTCAGTGATTCATTTGTTCCAAAACCCCTCCTTAGCGCGATGCTAAACTGTGCTGATTGGACGGATGACCCGGTCTGTTGCGATTGGTCGACATCATTCAGCGTGAGAGAATGCCCACCACGGCTTATCAATATTGAAGTAGTCATAGTGTGTGCGTGAGCATATCTGCTAACACTTGTTTTTTCCGGGGGTCGTCTGTATTTCAGACACCTCAACCCTGAAACTAACCCCCGGTCTCCCAGCACATTGCTCTATTCTTAACTAGAAGTAAAAACAGCGACACACATGCAGTATTAATGCACACAGCAGCAAAAGCTGAACCATTATGAAACAGGACCGCCGCACGCGTGTAGGAGAGCTGATGTAGCCATAGCAACGACAAACAGCAGAGGAACACTCCTCCAAGGGAACAGTCTCATCTGTGGTTCATTTACACACTTCCAATATTATCCAGCTAAGCACAGTGCTCTTCTCTGTGTTGCCAGATGTAGCTGACTCATTCCAGTCCAACCCCTATCTAAAAGGTTTTTACCTGCACAATCAAATTCAAAACCGTCCAATCTGGCAACCTTTGCTCGCGGGTTTTGTTTGTGGGCGGGGTTGGGGGTTTCGAATCTCCCGGGGCTGCGCATGCACAAATGGGTGGAGCTTATGTTTCGTGTTCACGTCATGCCGAAATGGCTAAAGACTCGAAAGCACGGCGACTCGTTTGAGGAACTATGAGTCGACTCTTTTATAGATGAATCAATAGTTTTAAACACTGTGCACTTTCAGATTTAAGCCTCAACTGCACATTTCACTTCACTTAGAGCTGTGTTACACACTGCATCCAAGCTCATTTTCAAAAACCCATAATAGGGGCTCTTTAATACATAAAAAATCTGTAACAAAAAAATTACCTGATCAATATTTAATTAAATTCATCTTTATTTCTATAGCGGTTTTACAATGTAGAATGCGTCAAAGCAGCTTAAAGGGTCACGAAACACCAAATTACATTTTTTGGGCATTTCCCCGCTATGAGAGCGCAACTGGACTCACGGTGGATTACAGCGCACGCAACAGAAATGCGTTTGTAAGGAACATTTTTACCCGAGAGCTTTCCGCATGTGGAAATGATGAAATCCCGATTTGCCGCTCGATTCCTTTTCAAAAAACAGCCGCGGTCCAGTTGGTGTCGATTTTCCTGTCTCTACAGATGTGGTAAGTGAGAGAATGCTGCTCTCCGAGTGTAAACATATAAACACCCTAATTAAACGGTTACCGTCGTGTAGAATTTTCGCCACGTTTTGTGACAGGATAGTGTATACACTCACTGCTTTCTGACGCTGCCTACCGAGGGCGTCTAAGTTACATAGAAATGCGGAGGTTTTTTTTCCCCTAACATACATTGTGTGCTCTAACACACTCCATTAAATCTGCACTCCTCCAGCAGTTACTCACATTTAATATCTCGTTTGTCTCGAGGGACACGCAGGAAATCACCCAAAGTGCAGTTAAAGTCGACAAATTAATAATTAGGCAGATAATTAGATTACTGATGTCAATGTAAACAGTCACTGTCTTTCTCCCCCTGCGTCTGTAGAAGGAAACAAAGAAAAAAAAAGAACAATTCCTGCTTAGTCTAAAACCTCATTCACACTACGAGCGATTCGCAGCGGCCAAGCAATAGTTAATTTCAACAGAGAGTGAGTGACTTCTGGCGACCTCCATCTACACGAGTGACAGTGACCATTGGCGACTAGGTTGGGGTGTCAAGCAACGCAACAAAGTTGAGAATCCTTCAACTTTATGCAAATGAAGACCGACTTTCTAGAGCGACAGCCAATAGGAGCACAAGTAGAGCTCACGTGACCCTTTTTCAGCTCACTCAGAGGCTGGTTGTATACTCCATGCTGTAGACCAGGGGGGCTCAACCCTGTTCCTGGAGATCTACCTTCCTGCCAGATTCAGTTGCAACCCGTATCAAACACACCTGCCTGTAATTATCAAGTGCTGTTTAGGTCCTATTTAATTGGTTCAGGTGTGTTTGATCAGGGTTGGAGCTGAACTTTGCAGGAAGGTAGATCTCCAGGAACAGGGTTGAGCACCCCGGCTGTATAGACCTACACTGACAAATGTTTGCTACAAAGTTGCTGCTAGTGTGAATGAGGCATGTTGCAGTATGCAAAGTTTTATATTTATATACCGCATCTATACAGTTGAAGACTATTAGCCCTTCTATGAAAGAAACTATTATTCAAATAAGTGACGTTAAACAGAGCAAGGAAATTTTACAGTATTTTCTGAGGAAGTCTTATACTTTTAGTTTAGCTGGAATATTTTTATTATTATTATTACTAGCAGGCAAGTTACCCTTTAGCACGGTCAAAAACCGTGTTCTTTCCCATTACCAACGCTCTCCCTTGCTTACGCACGCGCATTAGTTATACTTACTATATAGCGACACCCAGTGGAAGACAATATCTCTACAATACAAAGAAATGGCTCCTACAGGTTAAATGTAGACACAAATGGCCCGTTTCCACTGAGTGGTACAGTACGGTACGGTACGAGTCGGTACGGGTCACCTTTATCAGGCTTGCGTTTCCACTGCAAAAGGGTACTCTTTTGATGGGCGTGGTGTACGACAGAAAGTTTGTCGACGTAATTTTCGCTCGAGGAAATGTTTACAGTAAAGCTTTATGGGTCGTTCACAAATCATACGAGAAGCACTTCTCACAAAACAGAGGCTTTATTATACACATAAACACTGGTGTAAAAATGTCATTACTGACTGAACATGACCTGATTATAACTGCAGATCAATGATGAGAAATAGCCTACGGTCCGCGATTATATCAAATAAATAAATAAATGCAGCATATATGAACACACACAGCCCCACACAGTCTCCGATGTTACCAAATTACAGAAAAACTACACACAACAGACATGTATGCCTTATTTAGGTTCAAAAACAGTACGAAATAGAGCCCCGTCTGTGCAAACCTCTCATCTGTGTCTTTAATCTTCACCAGCACGAGTAGCCTCTCCGTCATTATTCTCTCGTTAGAGAGTAACTCCGTCATTCCCAGTTTATAATAGTCCAGGTTAAGATTTTTGTTATTTCAAACATTGACGCGCACGCGATCGCAAGCGACAAAGCGAAAGCACTCGCCCTCGCGCTGATGGGCTCGTAACCCATAAGAATCTGCTCTTCTCTCGGCTTTGCGGCTGTTCAAGATGACGACAATGTTTGTTTAAGCTCGGGTCGACCATGGCTCGTTATTATATGCTGATATTATTTCGGACCATTGTCTCTCGGCTGTGTATTAAACATGGCGGGTCCTTTGTTTTCATTCTGCTTGTTGCGTGAGCAAATGACATATCTCTGTAAGCCAATGGCGTTCAGCTGCGCGTCTAGCTCCGCCTTTTCGTCACCCTTTGGTACGCTTGGGACCCATTGCAAAGGGTGACTAAAAAGTGGTACGGTACGGTTCGGTTCGGTACGCTTTTAGACAGTGGAAACGGCCTTAAAAGCGTACCGAACTGTACCGTACCGTACCGTACCACTCAGTGAAACCAGAAGTAAATATTACGAATGGAGAATCAACAGTGAAGTGTGAATCCATCCTTAAAGTACAAACAAATAATAATTATAAAAACAATACACTTCATTTATACATATAAGACAGTCAGGTCTTTAAAATATAAAACTTAATCTCTATTAATCTACTAATTACAATGATTAAAGATATGTGTAGCAGTTAATAATTGATTATGAGACGGAGTGTATTATTATAATCCCATTTGTCTGCTTTTAGGTCGGTTATACCAGATTAGAAACTGGTCGAGCTAGATTGTTTTCTATTAAAGGCATCACTATTTTGTATCTCATCTAATAGTTAATAAATAATTAATGGAAAACAGGCAACAGTTGATGTTAAGTCACGCATTATGTTCCATGAAGTTCCTCGAGGGCCGCAGCTCTGCACATTTTAGCTTCAACCCTAATTAAACACACCTGATCAAACTGATTAAGTCTTTCAGGATTGTTTAAAACATACAGGTAAGTGTGTTGAGGCAGGTTTGGATCCCTCCAGGAGCTGAGTTTTGATTTGTGGGTTATGAAAAGGTTATTCACACTATGAAAAATATTTACCGAAAGCTTCTTTTTTTTGCTGGCACCTTTATTTTAAAGTGTTAATGAACCAATGATGACTATTATTAATTGCTCACAATTATTTTCAGTTCCTTGAGAACTTTGGTCATCTTCAGAGCACAACTTCAGATATTTTAGATGAAATCCAAGAGCTCTCTCAGCAACCATTGACAGCAACAGTCCCGAGGAGCTCAAAGTCAAGAAAATGAAACAAAAACATTAACGTGACTTCAGCTGATCATCTATAATCACACTAAGCCCCAAGAACACTTTTCTACACCAAATAAAAATAAAAAAACGGTAATGTGTCTATGTAAAAATATCTGTTAATACAGTTTCCATATTTTGTTTTCCATAGATTTCCAGTTGTGAATTGCATTAAGGGATGTTGATGTCGAAAATTCAACTCTACAGTTTAACAAAGTGACTTATTGACATTTTAGTAGTTTGAAATAATAAAATGTATAAGAAATAATATAGAGAGAAATAAGTCTGATAAGAGAAAATGTACTGGCAGTTTATTACAATGTGTTAGTAGCGTATACACCAACTCAGACATTATGTCACTTAAAACTATTAAAGACTCACTTTTCAAAATTAAAAGGTCCCAAAACGCAAGTCAAAGCATAAATATATGGGGGAAGATAGAAACACGTATCACAAAATACGGAAAACTGTTCATTTACAGATATTTTTTTTACAATGATGTCAGATTTAAGGTCGTACTGCACAGTAAACACGCACCCTGACCTGACAGAAGAGACAGGCAAACATTCATTCATTCATTTTCTTTTCGGCTTAGTCCCTTTATTAATCCGGGGTCGCCACAGCGGAATGAACCGCCAACTTATTCAGCATTTGTTTTACGCAGCGGATGCCCTTCCAGCCACAACCCATCTCTGGGAAAACAGGCAAACAAAGTCTGTACATATTTTTTGTGTGTAGAAGTGGTGATATTGTTTTGACAATGTTTTTGCTTTCTTTTCTGGACTTTAATCCTCTCGGGACCATTGGTGTCTATGAATTAGGGAGCTCTCGGATTTCATCTAAAATATTGTACTTTGTGTTCTGAAGATGAACGAAGGTCTTAGGGGCACGAAGGTGAGTAATCAACATAATTTTACCTTAACAGTGCACAGGTCTCAAGGAAAAATTCCAGTCAGGTGATTATTTTGAAACTTATGAAACGTTTCAAAGTGCCTTTGAGATGTTATTTCACCCTGTAGCCATCTTTGAAACTTCTTTATTATTATTTGTTCTATATTATTTGTTCTTATATTCTATATTATTATTTGTTTTTATTTTCTTATACTTCAGTTTTATTTTTGTTTATGTAAAGCACTTTGAATTGCCACTGTGTATGAAATGTGCTATATAAATAAACTTGCCTTGCCTTTATGGCGTTGTGCCGAAAAACGCTCTTGAAAAATATTGTGGATGAAGCCGTCAAACTGACGTCACCAGAGAAGGACCGCCCCTCAAAATGCTGAAGCAACTGGTTGTAGACTTTGAAGATTATGAAAAAAAAATATTTCAGGGGTTTAACTCGCACGGATTAATTGATAACCTAAAGAACAATAATGTGCGAAAAAGAGACACTGACTTTAAGTTCTGAAATGTGTCCAAGGAAAAACCTGGAAGGGCAAAACAAAGAAATCAAAACCTACAGAACGTATTGGATGCATATGGACCTATTGGCATTTGTAAACATGTAGGCTAAATCATGCATTTTTCGATCACTTTTAGAGGAAAGTTGCATTTTGCATTTTTGATCATGTAGCGTGGCTATAGTACTTAAGTGACGTCATGTAAAAACTCAGTAAAAGAACTTAAATTATATTAAATATTACTCATTTAGTAGGCTTCAAGCTTCATGCTTATGAAGATATTATGTTTAATATAATGATAGTATATAAAAACAAGACAGTCTAAATTTCACAACTACTTGTAAATTACTAAATATACACCATGTGAGTTTTTCCCAAGCGGCAACCTCCCGCTCTCCCTCGGGAAGCCAATACGGAAGTAACTAAGACTTGCAATTCATCGAAAATTCCGCTAGTCCTGGCTGTCCTGGCTCCATAATAGAGCAAATCTCCAATGAGCCCACTGGCGAAATGGCCAATTTCACAGCAGAAAAAAAGGTGTTTACAGCCTGGTACAAAGAACGATTTTGGTTCATATAGCTTATATTACCCTTCATGACAACTGTGAGGGGGGTGAATTTTTTTATAACTCATCCGTTTCCTTTATATTAAGCTAAATTAAGTTTGCATAATTAAGGGCGTGGCCACTTGAGTGACAGCTAGTCGCGCTGGTCGCCGTCACGTCACCTCAGCTGATTCCGGCTGATTCAACGTATTTTTGTGTTGTTTTATGTGGCTTTACACAGTCAGTCGCCTTTTGGAATTGTTTCCTGCAATTATCAGATAATATGGCATGCTGTGTGCGCTTAATTGTGCTCACAAACCATTCACGTGGACTCACGTTTCCCAGGTGAGTCAAATTATATACTTATACCATCTCTATAAGTGTAATTGCTTTATTTAGGATAATTTATGATTTATAATGTTCTTCAGAACTCTAATGCACTCCAGAATCTGACAGATTGATCAGCTGTACCCTATAAAATCGCCATTTGAAGCGTTGTCATACAGTGTTCTGCCTGGATTTCCTAAATAGCCCTACATTTACTAACACAGACTATATCTGAAGTATTTGGATGTAATCCGCACTTTCTTCCTGTTGAAAAACGTCTTAAGAACGATTTTAAGTGGCTTGATGTATTACAGCAGTGTTTTCAACAGACTAAACACTTTATTGATATAGTGTACAACCAAGCACGTGTGTTCAGAACACAAACGAGTCGCAGGTAATGAAATATGATATGTTTCTCCCATAAGAAAGCCCTTAGCTTAATGCCAGCATGCGTCCCGTAGCTCCGCTCATGCTCCGCCCACGCTCCGCCTCTTTGCCCTTGTTTGGTATGCCTCGGTTGGTGCGATGACGCGCGAACAAAATGGCGACGGTTGGCCACGCCTACTAGTGGCTTCTTTTGGGTTCATCAGAAACCTATGGGTGACGTCACGGATACTACGTCCATATTTTTTACAGTCTATGGTTTTTCCTCCCATTTTTCTCGAGGTTTGTAGATGTAGATTTAAGGTTTTCAGACCACACGATGGCAGCACAGAATCTCTCCAGATTAGTTCAATTTTAATTCAATTCAATTCACCTTTATTTGTATAGCGCTTTTACAGTGTAGGTTGTGTCAAAGCAGCTTCACGTAGAAGGTTGAAGATGAGAAATTCTGCGGATCCGAAGTGAGTGTTAATAACGAGAATTCATTCAGATTCTCGCGTCAACAGTTTTCCAGATATGATGTACAGCACTGGATGTGTTTATGACGGGTGAAATATTCAGATGATAGCCTACTAAACCAATTTGACCATCACAAAAGCTTTGAGAGATGAGGCAGGACAACAACGGAGTGTTTGATTAAACCATGTTTTGTTTATTGTCAGTAATAACATCGTAAATACATGAGAGATGTTTTATCTTACCTTCCAAAAAAAGTGTACGTTAAACAGAATATAACGATGATAAAGATAATGTTTATGAAACAATATTCGATGGGGAAAATTAATACATTTCTTGCGTTTACGCCACGATAATTGCCAATACATAATCATATGTATATAATAATATAGTAATAATAATAATTCAATACAATGTCATAATTATAACCAGAAACTAAAAACAAACTAAAAAACATCACCAACAACAAAAAAAAACCCTAAAACAACAAAAAACTAAAACAACACATAAAACCATTAAAGATTCAGAGAGTTAACATAAAATAATATGTTCCTGCTAACAGATTTGTAGTCAAAAATTGTTTAACATTAAATGCACTGAAATAATGGTTCTTTGCAAACTGTTGCAAACAATTTAAGCTGAATTTAAACAAATTAAGTTGAGCTTTATTTTTTTGTTAATTTAAATTCAACCCAGATACATTGCTTACAACCACTTACCATAAAAAAATAGGCATTCATTTAAAGTCAATCATTTTTTAATGATAAATGTACAATCTTAACAATAAATGCATAATCTTGTACAATGTATAAAGACATATATGAAAATATTTTGTATGAATTGTATTAACTGAGTATTTTTAATGCATGTAAGTTGACCTAAACTAAATGAATAATTGACTGTACTGACATTTTTTAATTTATTTTATTTATTTTCATATATTTATTTTTAGAATTTAATATATTTTAAGGATCACAGTATGGCTACTGAAAGCAGTCAAATATATGCTACCATTTACATGCAAATTTAAACCATTAAACCCCAGCATTCCCTTAAAACCTGCTCCCATAAATTCCCCTTATTTTAGGGGAATGCTGATTCATTATTCCTGTTTAAGGTATTGGTCTAAACCACAAATATAGATAAATATTTAACCTCTAAAATAGGCTACATTTGAATTATTCCTGTTAATAATGAAATTGTAAATTATTTCTGAGGACTATAATATAATAATAATAAAAAACATGCTACAAGTTACATTAGTAGCCTAATAAATTTATATATTTTTAAGTTTAAGTATACATGAACATTTCTAGTTTTACTTTTCAATTAAACACTATATAAACGAGTAGATATAACCAATGTGTTATTTCACCATGAATTTAAAACAACACAAGACAATTAGATGCACTGGGGTGAATTTTAAATTAAATGTAAATGTAAAGTAATGTAAATGTAGTAATGTTCAACTTAATTCGTTTGCTTAAATTCAGCTCAAATAAATTGTTAACAATCACTTACCTTAAAAATAGTAAATCCAATGAATCATTTTTGAATATTTTTTAAGTGGACAAAACATAACAGAAAAACAAATTAAAGAAATAAAATGTCTATATAATATAAACTGACAAGAGAGCAAATATAATGTGTAAGAAAATGTTTAGACATATAGAAATAGAAAATATATAAAACAATCTGCACATTTTGTCCTAACAGCGTCTTTTTTATACACTAAAAATGTTGCTTACTTAAATCTTTAAGTTTAATCAATTTAACTTTACAAGTCATTTTAACTCGCATCGACTGAGCTGACTAAAAGCGTCAAGTTAAAATTTGTTTACCTTAAAAAACAAGTTGAAACTGATTAACTTTCTTAATCGAGTTAAATTAACGTAAAAACAAGTTGTCGTTACAATTTATTATGTAATTTTTTAGAGTGTAAATATAATTTAGCATCGATTAAGCTGACTTAAAACATCAAGTTAAAATTTGTTTAACTTAAAAAAACAAGTTGAAACCTGACTGACTTTCTAAATCAAGTAAAATTAACGTAAAATCAAGTTGTCGATACTATTTATTATGTAATTTTGACAGTAGGCTATATAATATTCATGTATTTTTTAACAGACACTTCAGATTGCGTGATTGGCTTTTCAATAAAACAATTTTAATAAAACGAATGAAACGTATGTCTGTTATTTTGCTTTGACACAAACGAAGTAAGATTAATCCTTTAACGCCAACTTTCAACAAATATTTGGTTGCTGAAAACGCTGCACTACTTCACTATAACCAGGAGATGGAGCAATACATTTTTCCTCGCACGTTTATAAATGACTTCTGATTATATTCATATTGACTGCAATGAACTCTAAAGCAACAGATTCTAGTTTTTAACTTTATTTTGCACAATTAAAATGACAAACTACAAACATCAGAGCTAATTATTTAAGTACTAGCAATCTTAGATACATAAATACGTCTAATATCGATTCAGAACATTACTATAGCAAACTCCAACGTTAAACGCTTTTTATTTTGATTTCTAGAACAAGGGTGAAGTTTTATGAGCAACCTGCGCATGGCAACTAGCGACCCGCGCGGGGAGTCTGGAGGATGCGGCGATATCAGATGCTTACCGGGAAAACTCCTCCTTTACCCGCTGCTGATTTACAATATAGCCTGCAAACGTTAACAAAGCTCCGAATGAAATACATACACACCCGTATTCCTGACGCTCCGGTAATGGCGGATGAAAGGTAAGATTGCGCATGTCGGCTCATGATGATACTGCATGTCTGCAAAAAAAATCAGTAGGTGACTGGCCATCATGGTGTATTTACATTCAGATAACACGAATCCCTTTCAAGCTTATTGACTCTTAATATATTTACAGCATAGATTGTTTGGGTGGTTTTGTAACAGCCAGAATAGACTCATGAAAGGCCATGATGACTGATAAATGGCCCTAAATAAAGTAAAAATCTTAACTAAAATGCATTTTAAAATATAGATAAATATTCTAAGACAAGCTGTGTAAAAAGGACAAGATTTGAGTCATTTCTTTCAAGTTTACATTTGTAGGCTATTGACAAACTTTTATTTTGAAGTCCCGCAATTGGCCGAGCCTATTTAGTAGCCTATAGATTGCAAAATTATATGGGACTACTTCAGATTTTTGGAAATGTATCAATAATACATCATCATCACATCACCTGTAGCTGAACCTCAATGGGTTGAAAATCTGCTGCAGAGAGGATTACCTCTCTGACGTAATTGCGTTTATTGACCGCCAGGTGGCGCTGTCGGAAGTAAAATATTCTTACTGTAACTCTGAAGCAGATTGAACTTCATCAAGTCCTGTTTGTTTGGTGTGCTTTTATTTGGCACTATATGATGAAAACAGGTGAGCTGGTAATTGTGATCTACGCTTGATTTAAAATAAAATAAATCAATATGTGTAGTAAAGCCTATCCCATAAATTTTGTACTGAATTCAGGACATGTCCACACAAAATGGCTGCCAATCAGTGCCTATCAGTCAATCATGTGTGATAGAATAATCTTCACAGATACTGTATATCTTATAACATAATATTATTATTAAGCATTGTACTTGAAGATCTATATTAAAAATAAGAAAAACACGACATAAATTTGACTTCATTAGTTTAAGTAAACCTAACAATTTAACACTGTTTATAAAACGCAAGAATTGCAGTTCTGTGGTCAGTATAATTTAGGAATTTATTTTGACTAAGCAGAAAATGTAGAGCTAATTTAAACGTTTAAAGAAAATTAGAAACGTCTTAAAAGACGTTTTGAAAAGCGCGAAAATGACCGGGTGTTTGCTTTTTTTCAACAGGTATTTGTCGAATTTGACAAGGAATATTCCCGCTAATGAACTTCACAAAGATTGTCGGCGATTTTCTGAGAGGTTTCGTTTTGTTATCCACGCCAGATTGGATCGAAATATCTTCACATCATATACAAGTAAGTCGGCGTTTAATTAAATAAATTTTTAAACAGTTTACATTAACTTAAAAGTATCACCAAAAAACGCGCGTAAATAGTAAGCTAATTCAAGCCTATTCAAATATGATGATTACTATTATTATCATCATCATTTTTACTTCGTTTGTCTAAAATCAGACCGCACTCATTATTCAGGGTTTGGATTAAAGGAGCAATTTAACCTCCTCTTAGATTTCACAGACGCTATGAAATATTCATGCTGGAAAATTCCTCCATTCCGCACAAATGAACGCGCCATCAGCAGCCCAAACAAAACTAAAATACTCGAACATCGGCTGCATTAGCATAAAAATAAGTCTAGTAACGTTAGCCTAGATGTGAATCAGAAATAATCATTGCATTTTTTTTGACTCAGGGTCAGACACGGATAACAAACAGCATGGCCGTGCACTCCATTTCAGGTGAGTCAGATAAAGCCTATAAAGTGTTTTGCCTATAGATAAATACGACCATAACTATAATCTCCTTTCTGTGAGCGTATGGACATTAGAAGTAAATCATCAGTGGTACCTGTTTGACTGATGTTTGATGCTAAACCTTAATTTAACGACGTCACAGTCATATACTTATAAAGTGGCTAAACCATAATCAAAGATATTAAAAGACAGTGTATAATGGCGCTCATCTAGTTTTATGAGGAGTGAGCGACTCGGAAAGAAAGACGGAGAGGAAAAGAAACCCGAATGCTCTGTTCATACTTCCGTTCGACGTCATGATTTAATTGTGACGCAATGAGGAGCGTTCAGGCGGTACAAGCCGCCAACATATACACCCCACATAACATGTTAGCTTACTATTTTAAACGGAAACCCTGGTGCGAGCTGTTAAAATGTTCTGAACGCATTTACAATATTTGTAATGAATAGAATGTGTTGTTGGTTGAGTAACTTCTACTTTTTTTTTGGAGCAAATAACACTTGAAGTTAGTTCCTTTACGTTTTTAAACAAAGTGAATTAAAAAAACTAAATGATTAATCACAAGATTATTTTTTGTTAAATGTATCATGGGCTTTATTAAAATCGAGCAAACAAATAATCATCAAGTGAAGTTTTGTTAGGAATTTCCTTTAGTTAAGAAGGTTGTTTATTCTGTTTAAAATGGGAATTTGACCGATGATAACCCTGAAATATAATTGCGGTTTTTAGGTTTCTATTAAGTTTAAGTTTTTGCAATCACAAAACAAACGAAAAATCACTGTTAAAGCGTGAAAACTGGTAAAAGAAACAACGGATCATCTTTAATTGTATTTTTTTGTTGTTGATAAAAAATACCCCAAAATTCGCAATAAACACGAATACTTTACACGGAAATTGATCTGCAATAATTACAGCTTACTCCATGCTTTAAAAAAAATCGCCTTTTTATTATTTTAACTCTTCAGTTTATAATCAGTGAACCTACAACTCGTTTTCCTGGATTAAAAATGTGTCTTGGTCAGGCAAGACTGTTTTAAGAACCAATTATAATTAAAACATTGTGTGTTTTAAATAAAATAAACTCTTACCTTATCCCGAAAACACAATTGTATTGGTCTTTGTATGAACAAATGATGTAGCAGCAGCCTTCACATGTTAAACTGAGAATGAAGCGTTTCAAGTGTCCTTGTCTTATACTCGATATTTACCTCTGATTTGAGTCGGATCGGTTTCACAGCGTCGAAAAAAAACTGTCGGGTTTGTGTTGACTTCGGAAGATAGCTTAATTTCTGAAAGATTAGAAAAATTTAACGAAAGCCACACCAAACCAAATGAAAGGAGAAGAGCTGAATAAACTCCAGTGAACTCTATTGACAACTATGCGTTTCCTCAGGGGTTCGGCTTGTGGGGGTGGGTGAGGTGAAGGTATGGCGGATCCGAAATGCTCAATACATCCAAACAGTCACACAGACCCTCCAATCATTTAAGCAAGCATCGCCGTTTGTCGCAAAGGTCCATGCATTGTCTTTAAGCTTGCATCTGCAGTAACCTCAGTGTGTTGATGGGTAAAACTTGGATCTTGTTTCCTATGAATGTTCCAAAAATATTGTTTAGTTAATAGGTGAGTCGGATATATTTATAAAATTCTTTGCCTAAGAATAAATAACTAACAATAATGTTCTTTCTGTGAGCTCAGGAACTGTAGAAGTAAATCAACAATGCTGCATTTCTGACTCAATACATCCAAATGTTCCAAAAATATCGTTTACTTCAAGATTAAAGCAATATTTTTAATATTTATTTGTAGGCAAGTTACAAATAAATGGTATTAAATCAAGACCCAAGGAAATATTTACTTTGTTCAGTTTGTTTTTAAAAATCTTGTGAGTTAATTGTGGATTTCAATATGCTGAGCTTGGGAATTAAAATGTCAATTTGCAATGCTTGTAATCCACATTGCATTTCAATATAAAGGGTACATTTGGGTAGTGCTAATTTAAAAGACAATGTGACATGAGGAAAACATTTGTCTTGTGTTTGCTTGAGTTTGGATTTGAGGAATCAGTGTCCAAAGAGGGAAAAAAGTTTTGTTTATTTCTTTGAAAGGAAAATGAGGTCCTTCAAAAGATTTTAAACTTTAAAAGTTTATAGTGGTTTATAAATTATTAAAGATTGAACCAGTTTTAATTGAACGCTTAATATTGTTGAAAATATTGCATATATATCCTGATGTTGAGTAACATTTTTGCTACACTGTAAAATATTATATGATCAGTTAGCCATCACAACAAATGCTTTTAGTTCAGTGTAACTTATTAAACTAAGTAAATCATGTTCTAACGTAATGTTATTAGCAACGCAAGCTGTCTTAAGTCGGTTTAACATATTAAGTTTAATGTACTCATAACGTTAATTTGATTCAGCTTAAAAAATTAAGGCAACCAGGATTTTTTTACAGTGTAGTTTAATCTTGTATAATCAATTGTTTACATGAAATGTAATGACTAAAGTTTTGAGTTGTTGACTTGGAGATTGCTTAAAATTACTTACAAACTATACAGCTTCAAAATTAACGCGTTAAAAAATATACAACCAATTTGTTTATGTATTTTATGCACGACTTTAGGTTCTTGTTGTTATTCAGTCCAGCATTGAACTCAATATGTAAACGTTAGTTTGTGTATGAAAATGTCGCATTTAAATAACCCGCTGCTGATTTACCCCAAGCTGGTGTTTGTTTTATTTAAACTTTAAAATCTTAATGCGCATTTTTTACCCCTCAGATCAATATCCGTCCTAAAGGGTTCTCTAAAGATATGTTTAGCTGTTTTGCGCTTCCAATATAGACACAAACTATTAAAAAACATCTTCATTTATCGATCAGTGCATTGTCGATTCTTGTGAACTTTAACGGGATCAAACGGGGACATGTAGGGTGTGTCCGTGACCGCGTGGGACGCGTTTCCCTGCACTCGCGGGGCTATTTTATGAATGGTGGATGGGAAACCCTCGTGCAGGAAATGAGAAACTCCATAACATCTGACACCGGTGACCAGTTCCATGACCTGCGCCGTAATGGCACGACCACCATCATCCCCTCCACGCACCAGCAAACACACACACACATACATACACACACAGCATCTCCTGCAGCAGCTCTGGCGCAGGGGGTGGGGGTTTTGGGGGCAGGGGTGAATTCCGGAGGGTGGTCGGCATACATGGGTGGGGGTGGGTGAAGTGGGTGGGGCGTACAAGCGGTGGGGGTAGTTGTTGATTCACTCCTTCAACGTGTTTTTCCTCTGACTCAAAAACTGAGAAAAACATCCTCAGCAAGGATTCGGGTTCGAATCAGAACGAATTTCTTCCAGAACCTAAACGTTTTTTTTATATAACATGAAATAAATTAGTTCAGTTGTGAGTTTGAGAATTAATACTTGCATTTCAACTTGTTGGATTGGTGCATTTGACTTATAACTTATCTTTTTTGTTATGCATTCATTTTCTTTTCGGCTTAAGTCCCTTTATTAATCTGGGGTCGCCACAGCAGAATGAACCGCCTTGTTATTATTTATATTTTTAATGATCACTGAGATGCAATTCTAATATGCACACACACATAAAGGAACAAATAGAATCCACGACTCTAAGATTCCATTCTATCCGTTTTATGTTGTCATTTAGAACATTCCATTTTCTGCTCATGCAGCATTTAATAGAGTGATCTGCTGGTGGTTTTGGATCGATACTGTCTTTTCATGAACATACAGATAATGCCGCTTGCGTGGCTGTAATTACATTTAGTTGCAATTCACACTAACCCTCCACAAGTTTACGTTTTTAAGTTTGTTCTTTCTATACGTGTAATTTTTCCTTAAGTATATATTTCTAGGTGATTGAATCATTGGTAATCCATTTAAAAAAACTTGTGTGTTAGAAGAATTGGTCAATAAACTCTTCTTATTCTGGTTCAGTCTCATCGACGTTTGTACTGCAGCAAACAACTAAAGCAAACTGCAGTGTGCTTCAACAAACGATATTTAGTGATGACCTCATGTCTAACAAACTATAATCTGCAATGTTTAGACAAAAAAAACATGATGATCAGCAGAAGAAAAACATTATTTAACGCGATTTTTAAGTACGCCTAATGCGTAGGAGAATAAAACATAAATGCACACTATAGGTTTAATTGCAACAACTAAGCATAATATAACAATTAGTATGAATGTTACTGGAAATGTCTCGAAAAATAGTTTACACCGTCTCTCAGATAAATTCTGGAAAATCTGTTGTTGTCGCTCGAAAAAGTGAGAACATTTAAAAATGAAGTGTTATACAAGTATCTCCTTTCATAAGGCTACAAAGTATAACTACTGTGGTTACCAGCGGTTGGAATTTGGTTACATAACGCATCATTAAAATTGTTACATATAAACGAGAACAATTCTAGACCTTTTTGTTCCTTTGAATAACTAAGCACATGCAAAAATAAGTTTTTCTGACGCCAAAGCACACGCTTTAAAAACTAAACCTGTTCAAACGGAGATTCTTTTACGTGACGCAGCCAAGGAGCTTGAAGTCCAGTCCGGTTCCGAGTCCGCTCCCTCTCCCGGGCTCACGGAGGAGTCACGTGTGCAGCGCTGCGAGCGAGCGAATGAGAAACGGAGAGCGGGAGAGAGAGTGAGAGAGCGAGTGCGCGAGGGAGGGAAAGAGAGAGGATAGGAGATGTTAAAAGAGACATGACTAAACATCTAAAAAGGAGACGCACGCCGTACCATGCGCGCTAAATTTGTGCCCGCTGGAAATCGGGATGTCGGATCGACGGTGACGCGCATCACCCCATTTCACGGAGGAAACGATTTCGCTGGAACTTTGGAACGGAGGGTCCGCGGGGAAACATGGCCGAAGGTTACGATGCTTTTTTTATTCTTTTTTTTCCGCGTTCACGAGGGAAGTCCTATTGTTGCACGCGCACCGCCGCGCTTTGTTTACGTTGTTTGTACGCGTGCTGAGGAGCCGTTTGCGCCAGTGGCATTGAGGGGGGTGGGAGCGGACGAGAGGGGGGGCGGGTAACGTGTGCACACCTGCCCCACGCCAGGCGGTTTACATACGGTAGATGCACGAGCACAAAAAGTTATAGTGTAGCTACAAAACTAAACAGATTGAGCAATCGCAACACACTGCGCCATCCCACCCGAAGAGGTGTACCTCTACTTTTCATTGACTTTCTCTAGTTTTCCAGAGAGAAGGATGTAACGAAGCTCAGGGCGACACATTGTTCAAGTCTGAAAAACTGTATATAATAGAATAATAAGATAATAGAATAATGATTGATCATTAATAGTAGGGGGCGTCTATGGTGGTCAGGGCCCATCGGTGATTTGAACGCGTGTTTGATGAGTAGTAGCTGGGGATTTCCATCAGAATCGCTGCCCACGGTCATTGTGTATTTCGAGAACTAAGTGTAGGCTACATCTCATTACCACACAAGTAAACAAACAAACATCATTATGGGCTTTTCTCCCTTGACCGCACAGGAGGGCCGCGCAGAGGTGGCGGGTCGGACACCGCCAGGACTCCGCCGCAGATTCTGGCTGGCTCGGGTTACTGCAAGTGGTTTAATGTCCGCATGGGGTTTGGATTTATATCGATGACCAGCAGCGAGGGGAAGCCAGTGGACCCTCCGCTAGACGTGTTCGTTCACCAAGTAAGTCCACTGGGCTCATTCGCTGTGGTTTCAGTCTTTCTCCTTCACCCGTTTTCACGATATCTGTCGCATCTCATTGACATCAGCAGATGTGCTCGTGGAAAGCAGAAGTAAACATGCGCTTGTGTTTTCATCCTCTGTCACTTTAAGAGCCGCACTATTCACTACTCAAAAACATCTTTACTCTGGATCACCTCCATTGATATAATCACAAGAACGCCGTATTAGTAGTAAACAAGGAGGTATTTACGCGGCAGCTCTTAAAGGAACATCAAGACTTCATTAGGAAGACAAAAAGAGTGTTTTTTACGACCATGCGTGTTTTCAGTAACGTGCACTGAGAAACATATCTGATAAACCTGCGGGAAATCTGTCACACGAAGCACACCGCTTTCACAATCGCACTTTTGAGGCGATTTCGGTGTGCACGGTTGTACTGAACATCATGTGCTCTCGTGTTTACATGGGTGTCGTTCAGCTCCCTTCACACAATATTTCGCCCTTTCAAATGTACATTGAGAGCTAAATCAATTCGGACACGTGTACTAAACCGGAAATTATCCGCTTTCATCATTTTCCATGCGTTCTATGGTTCCTTAAAATAGAATATGCAGATTAAAAGAACAAAAGCGGGCCGAACAAGAGGGTTTCTTCTGAGTTCCATTAGCACGCGGGCTCAACTGTTGTTCTGCTGTCAGTTTTGCTGATTTCGGTTACATTGTGTCCTTGTAATCTGTCTTTGATAATAATGTCAAGCAGTGTTATGTGTGTACTTGCTGGATGTTAATGAGATGGTAAACTGATTCATGTGACTTAACATTTCCATTGTTACGAAACGCATCTGCATAATCCTTGAAAATCTGAAATTCAATAACATAGAAGCTAGCTTGCACAGGATACACATCTATCTATCTATCTATCTATCTATCTATCTATCTATCTATCTATCTATCTATCTATCTATCTATCTATCTATCTATCTATCTATCTTGAATATGTATTAAAGCAAAATATTAAGTTTTTTTCATTTATGTTTAATTAGTTTTCACTGTTTTTCTTTTTCCCCTGAAAGACTGACTTAACACTATAAATATTTTCAGTTTAATTACAGTGAAAACTGTTGTTAAAATTATAATTATGTGGCAAATCAGTAACCTAACAGCTAGTAGTGTTTGTTAAAGAGTAATTGT
>CAIGQQ010037513.1:0-13191 GCA_903798035.1 Danio albolineatus | reverse complement strand
GGGGGGGGGGGGGATGTGCTGGCAGAAGGGGAATAAGGCTCGGCAGAGCGTCTCTGCTTTTGCAGAGGTGCAGTGGTAGTCAGCACTGGTGTATTATGAGTGTTAAATATTGTCAGTAGTGGTATGTAAAGAATGTGGTGGTATGTGGTGCTATGTGTGGGTGTAGCTCGACGAAGCATCTCCGCTATTGCAGAGGTGCAGTGGTAGTCAGTATTGGAAATTATGGAAGTTGACGCATGAAAGTAAAAGCTGTCAGTAGTGATGTGTAAAGGTGAATGAATGAATAAGGGCTCAGCTAAAGTGTTACTGCGATTGCAGTGGTTTAATGGGTGAGTGTAGCTCAGCGGAGCATCTGTGCTGCTGCCGAGGTGCAGTGGGTCAGTATGGAGGCATATGTGCTCCCACCAGCATATGCTGCTGTATTTATGAGGGGGGTGTGATGATAGTGGTATTGGGAAGCAAGTATGTATGAGCTGGTTTGGAGCTTCACTGCTGGAAATGGAAGGGTTTGAGTTAGGAGGAAACTATAAATGAAGAAATAAGGGGAATGGTAGTGAAGGAGCTTGTATGTTAATGGGATGGGGGGGGGGGGAACAGCAGAATAAAGCTTATGCTTAGAATGCATGTGGAGAAAGTCAGCTGGAGAGGGTTAGCTGGGTGGAATAGCTCTACTGAGGTGTAAGGAAGCTAAGGGGGTTTAAGATGGGTGTGTGTGGGAGGGAATGTCAAAATGTGTATAGAAAGTCCTGTGTGTAATTGATCTTGTTTTGCTATGGGTAGTAAAGTACAAGAATTCCTTCATCCCACAAAGTTAGATCAGATGGGGGAATTCGGGATAAAAATTATGTCAGATTGAAACATCTCAAAACAGTGAGAATATGGCATTGAAGGCCTGAGCTGTGTGAGTGGGAATGCATCCTTGCGTGGAGCGTGAATGTATTTAGAATGGATGTGGAATGTAACAGGCTGGATGAGGGTCAGATTCTGCGGTTAGCTTCTCCGTCTCTGAAAAACAATAGAAAATCGGAAATGAAATGTTATACAACATGGTACATGTACAGCAGACATAATGAGTTGTTTTGGCTGATATCAGGGTGAGGCATCTTAAAGGGACAAGTGCAATTATGATTTTACACGCTTTGTTAATGTGTGCTACAATAGTTTGTAGTCATAATGTGCAAGGATAAAAAGGTGGGCCTTCGTTCCCCTGCAGGGTGGCAGATGAATGGAGAGCTGGTGGTCCTGGAAGTACCTCTTGAAGACTGAACCAGTGAAGTAATAGCAGAGTTTAAGTTTAAACCCCTTAGTGTCATAGAATTGTTCAACAACAAAGCAAATCCATCTAACATTGAGTCGATGGATGAAACAATCACTGCATTGTCAGAAACACCCTTCTTCCATTCATATCAGGCAAGCGAAAGGTTTGTCTTTGTAATTTTTTTTTATTTATTTTTTTTAATTTTTTTTAAATTTTTTATTTATTTATTTATTTATTTATTTTCCCCTTCTCTAAAACACTGAACTTGAAACTTGTATCCCCACATGGTATCCAGAATAAATGTTTATCGTGGGCTTGTTTTAATCCATGATAAAATAGCGTTATATTTGGATAAACTGACGAGCAAATCTGGCTCAGTTCATTCACAAGTCCATTCATAAATCTGTCATGGGCGAGACCATCTCAAATTGGGAGCTCATTGGATGTTGACGCTTCTCCAGCTATTGGTTCAAAGGAGTGTCAATCAAAGGTCGCGGCCATTTTATTGGCCGAATGTCACAGTGTTTATAATGTGACCAGACTTGTTGTTCTAGTGAACGCGCTTCAGCGATCAGCTTGGATTCAACCGTGCGTTTCATGGAGGTTTGTCGACGTATGAATATACTGCGGACTAATGTTTTCTGGATTATATTTTGTGGACCCTTGCAGTCTGGTTGCTTCAGCTGTTGGAATATTATGCATCTGTGGACCGGCGGGAGGTTTGAGGTGAGTTTTTGGGTTAAAATCATTCTATTCACGCTGGTCTCGTTTTCCAGATTATTTATAAAATGTTTTAGTTGGAGAGTACTTATTTTGCGGGGCTTCTCCTCAAGCATGCGATGTACAGTACTGCGGGTGAAGTCCGGCTTCTTTGCATAGGCTTGGATCGCCGGCGTCTTTGAGTTTAGTCTGAGTTGTCTTTTGAGAAGCATATTGAAGTAGAAGGCGGAAGAGCTGGTGGGCTGGCGTCTTCTTGCGGGGCTCGATTGCTGGCGAGGCTGAAGTGTCGGCAATTTCATTATGTTGCTGTGATGAAGCTGGGGTGGTCCTGTTTTCTTAAAAACGTGGTCTGGATGATTTCCTGTTTGGTGCTGTACTTTGTGTAGCCTTTTTTGATTGTCCGGGTTGAGAAAGTTCAGTTTGAGCGTTGGAGAGCTGGGGATAGAGGACGTGGCGTGACCGGGCGGCTTCTTGACGTGTCCAGGGTGGACGGAGTCTGAGGAGTAATGGCGGAGTACAGCTTATGAGATCGGCTTTATTACATCGTGGTGGGACGGGAATACCGGCGTCTGAAAGATGTTTACGGAGTTCCAGGATGGTGATTTTATTGGAGACATGGGATGACGATCTGGCGGAGGCATCGGAGGAAGCTGGTGAAGGTAGGTGGTGGCTTGGCGATGGTGAATTCGGGCGGCGTTGTGTTATCGCCGCGCGGATGGGCCTGCGGCCTCTCACTGGGACCTCGAGTCCTTTTGCTGACGGGGCTGCCTGTCGTTGCGCCGCTGCGGGCGTGTCGGAGAGAGCTGAGCTCTCACTGGTTGTCATGGCGTTGTTGTTGTTGCTGTTATTTTCCATTTTGTCGGCGTCAATTCTTGTTGAGAAGTATCTTGGTTGTCTGACTGGTTAGTTGGATTGTTTGTTTTGGTAGTTGGTAGGCTGCTGAGGCGCGTTGCTTAGCTTGTGTTCTTCCAAAACAAAGATGGAGTAGTAGGGAAAAAACTGATCCATTTATAGTAAGCTTGGATCGCTCTGATTGGATTATTGCTGATTACAGATGATCAGCCAGGCGTGCTAATCAGATCACGAGCTCCTCTCGAAATTAGTTTATGAAACTTCACTTAAGTTTGCATTTTATTTTTCAGTTTGGCTTTTCATTTTAATTTTGGCAGTCTTGACGCGGAAATGCAGTGAAAATGAAATGTTAAATCGGCAACTTCCTTTTATTCATCAATTTGACATGGACGATGCGTTGTCACACAGAAAATGACATTTTAAATCGACAACTTCATTGTAATTATCAGTGTGATAGGGACGATGCGTTGTCACAGTGAAAATGAAATGTTAAATCGGCAACTTCATTTTAATTTCCAGTTTGACATGGATGATGTGTTGTCACAGTGAAAATTAAAATAAAATAATTTCATTTCATTTTCAATTTTGGCAGGTATTTTGCGGGCAGTGTTTTATAATGAAATTGTTAATCTACTTTTCATTTTAATTTCCAATGTTTGTTGTATTTATTTAAAATTGGCAGGATTTACCTTCCATATTTGTACAAGTTGTTCTTTTAACCTGTGCCTTTCTACAACTTTATCCCAAAGGTCTTTTGAAAGCAGGGTGTAATGTGAGTAAAGGGATGTATGTTAATTTTCTATAGGCACTGTGAGGATATAAACAGGGTTTTAAGTCAGTTATTTCTATATTTTTCTGTAGCAGGTCAGTTTGAAATATCAATTTTTATTTCCAAACATTGTTTTGTCATTAATTGTAATTCTACAGTGAGATTATTGCCTGCACTAGAAGTCTGTCAAAAGGCAGTGCTCCACACAGAGATCTGATCACCCTCCAGTCTGTCTGGAATGACATGAAGAAACAGAACAAACTGAGACAGACTACTGTACATCCAGAAGAACTTTGGCAACATCTCAAAGATGCTTCAAAAAACCTACCTAAAGTGTTACCAAACACTCTGCTTCACTTTAACATCCTGCCTAGGTGAGATCTGTCCTGTCTCCACCACACTAATGCACCCTTCATTCATTCATTTTCTTGTCGGCTTAGTCCCTTTATTAATCTGAGGTTGCCACCGCGGAATGAACCGCCAACTTATCCAGCATTTGTTTCATGCAGCGGATGCCCTTTCAGCTGCAACCCATCTCTGGGAAACATCCATACACACTTATTCACACTCATACACTAAGGACAATTTAGCTTAACCAATTCACCTATACCACATGTCTTTGGACTTGTGGGGGAAACCGGAGCACCCGGAGGAAACCCACACAAACACGGGGAGAACATGCAAACTCCACACAGAAATGCCAACTGACCCAGTCGAGGCTCAAACCAGCGACCTTCTTGCTGTGAGGTGAACGTGCTACTCACTACGCCACCGTGGCGCCCCTAATGCACCCTACTCCCTCTAATTCCTGCCTGACGGATGGTCTGGGAGAATGGTTAGTGTTAGGGATAGGACATGTTCTGAGATAACATTGAACAGCACCCAGGGCAACAGAGAGAGCATGGCACAAATCAAAAGCCTCTACTTACCTTAGCAGGTACCAAACCCAGCTGGCAACAATAGCTTCCCAACTCCATTTGACCAAAACCCCATTCAACTGTAACAAAATTAACACCACTTCAGACATCCGCAAACTATTCAGGACATTTAATACCCTCAAATTGCTCATTGGAAGACCAGATCACTTAAAAACCTGCAACAGTAAAACTTTGCTTTTTGCATTAGCTCGCCCATGCTCACTGCTGCTCTTTCCCCCCTCTCGCCTTACTCTCAGACACTGCACCGCCACGCATTCGGGTCGCGAAGAACTTTCCATGCAACCTCTTAAAGTTTAGGAACTGTCGAAAGCGCAAAAAAACTTCTGCAAACCGACTCTCAGCAGAGTCTGTCACCCCGGTAACCCAGGACATTTTAGAACTCACAAGCGAGTGAATCCCAAGGACAACACTGAAGTTGAGTCACCAATCAATCTGGAATGCCGTGTTTCATTGAGGCCAGTCGGCAAAGGAAACTCAAACAAATGTTGTCTCTTGCTGATCTGATGCAAATTGATCTTAAGCAGTTAAAGAGAAGCCAAATCTCTGCTTTTGTGGTTTCTCAGGTGTGATTCTAAGATCTAGTAATAAGAGCTCAATTTAATTTTGGACGGTTGTCAACTCATTTTGCACAAGCACCAGAATTGAGAACCACTATCATACTCAAAATGAATTGCCTTCCTAAAGCTACTTCTCTTTTTCAGTGTATCCCTGTAAATATTTCGGTAACACTTTACAATAACAGTAAATGAATAATGATGTATTAATATGTAAACTAAACATTACTTTATTATGAATTAAAGATGAGTAAAGGTATGTACTAATCATGAACTAACTTTAACTACAACATGAGTCACATGAGTTCATGTGTGAATAACGACTACCTGAATTACTTGTTACTACATGTTGTTAATTAATGTATTAATTAACATTTAAGTTTAAGCTAAATGTAACCAACATGACCTCATGAGTGGTTAATGTATAATTTTGTTATGACTTTACTTGGAGGGGCACATCAGCATTAACTCATCTTTAAAGGGCCATGAAACACCAAAACACATTTTTTGAGCTGTTGACAGTCATATAGTTGTCCCACGCTGCTATTAACACTATTAGGACACATATCATTGACTAAAAAGTGAAAATTGGTTGTTTTTGCAAATTTGTTCTTCCGGTTTGAAACGAATTTTTGAAGCTGCGTCACGCCGATGAGATCCTTGCGTATATTTCAGCGTGGAGGGAGGACGCCTGTCCCGGCCAGAACGTTCTGACGTCTCTGAGTGTTCCACATTAATTCATGAGATAGACTTGGTTCAAACCAACCAGAGCGCTCTATTGTGTAAGCGGCGCAGCTTCATTAATATTCATGATCGCTTCGAAGATTGTACCTTAAAGCAGTTGCGGAAGACCCATCAAGCGCGAGTGATTTAATGCAAAGGCGCGAATAGGCATCCTGCAACGCGATACACGCGAATGGCGCCACGCGTTTCACGCCGCAATTCGCGCGAATCGCTTCAGTTTGAAAATGAAATGAAAATGAGCTTCAGCTGACGTTCGCGCCACGTTCACCAATCAGGAGCTTTCTCTTGTGGGGGTGTGATTAAGACGTAGCGCCTGTTGTTGGTGTCCTGAGGGAAAACTCGGCTCCGTCAGAAGCACCGCTGAAAGCTTCCATCATCCAGGTACAGTTCCTGGAGGAGTTTATGAACTTACAGAGCTGGTGCACCTCTGAAATAATCTAGTAGACTCAGATACGTCTACAAACGAATCGAAGCTGTTTATCAGCCTTCATAAAGCACATAAAACAGTTATTCTCTCTATAAAACACCTGTTAGCCATTTAGCAATAAAGCTACAGTCACCAAGCCATAGACAGAAGCCCTGCCCATCACGCGAATCCGAAAATAAAGAGAAAGTGCCGTTAAAGTCAACAAATTAATAATTTGGCAAATAATTCGATTACTGATGTCCATGTAAACACAGACTGTGTGAAAATGAGCGCGTGCACAAATGGAAACTCCCATTTTTATGCAAAACCTTCCCCCTTTCCCCTTCCCCGACACTCCTACCTAAACAGAGCTGGACACGCCCACTTTACTGAGCTTTTCCAAACTAGAGGTGTGAAAACACAACGCTGAGACTGGGGGGTTTCGTGGCCCTTTAACTACTCAAGAACTCCTGTTCATGCTGATTTTGACAGAACACTTTTCTATTATTATTAAGTGTAAATTTACTAGTTGGACGTGCATAAGGAGTTCATGAGAAGTTAAGACTGGGTTAATGATGATGTGCCCCTCTAAGTAAAGTCACAACATAATTATAAATTAACATATCATGAGTTCATGATGGTTAAATTAAGCATAAACTATGTGGTAATTAATACATTAATTAACAAACAATCATGTACTAACAAGTAATTAATGTAGTCGTTATTCACACATGAACTCATGTGAGTCATGTTGTAGTTAAAGTTAGTTCGTGATTAGCGCATGCTTTACATGCATCATTAATTCATAATAAAGTAATGTTTAGTTTACATATTGATACATCATTATTCATGTACTGTTATTGTAAAGTGTTACCAATATTTCTTTACAATATTTAAAACAGTTTGATAATTTAGTCAATTAATTTATCTGGAACAATAAGCACCCTAGGTTGCACAGGAGTATATTGCAACAGCCAGTTGATAAAAAAGGGTTGGGGCTTCCTGAGCATTTATTTCATTATTACACCTTCAGTCAGAGACATCTCGCGCACTGGTCCATCCCTCCTGAGAGAGCTCCATCTTGGTTTATGGTTGAACAAGCCATCCTACTTCCCCTTCCACCATTACAATGTCTATCCATCCATCTATTTATTCATTTTATTTTGTAAATGTGTTATTTTTGAGGCTGATCTCAAAATATAATCATTTTTACTGACAGAATTTTAGGTGTAGGCTAGGACGTTGTCCTTTTGGCTTCATAGAACACGGACCTTCAGCATGCAGTGGGACAGTTTGCTTCTGAGTGTGACATGGCAGGGAAAGAAACAGCACCTCTAAGTTAGAAACCATGGTGCTTGACTGGAAAAACGTGGCCATCTCCAGTTTGGAGGAGAGTCCTTACCCCAAATGGAGTTCAAGTATCTGTGTTTTTTTCATTAGGAATGGAATGTGAGATTAAAAGATGGATCAGTGCAGCGGCAGCAGTAATGCAGTTGATGTGATTGTCTGTTGTGGTGAAGGAGCTGAGACGAAAGGTAATGTTCTCAATTTACCGCTTAATCTAAGTTCCTACTCTCACCTATGGTCATGACTGAAAGGACAAGATCTCGGATACAATCGGACACATTTTACAAAGTGTTATGACCCGCTTGTTTGAGTCACAACATAAAAGAGAGATGAACCAACAAAACAGCCTAAATGCAAATTATTTATTATAAAATGTTACTCATAGAACAATAAATCAAAGCAACCAACAAATGTCTGGGGATAATAATGAAGATAAAGAACTTAGGATATAATCACAACAACACTTAAACTACATGATATAAGTAATGCAAAACCATTAGGTTAAAGAGTCATTGATATGGCAGGTCTTAACATGAGGACTCCTGAGTAGCCACAGCGTCCTGGGGTAGCTAACCCAACAACTTTTATATATCTATTAATGAGCAATGCAGGCTTCCAATCAGCATTTACCATATACACTAGTCTGGAGTCTTGGGATCATCACAGTGTATTAATATTGTAAAACTTAATACCTGTTGCTCTGTCTAAATCAGGGATGTCAAACTCAATTCCTGGAGGGCCACAGCCCTGCACAGTTTAGTTCCAACCCTAATTAAACACACCTGATCAAACTAATTGAGTCCTTCAGGCTTGTTTGAAACCTACCAGTAGGTGTGTTGAAACAGGGTTGGAACTAAATTGTGCAGGGCTGCGGCCCTCCAGGAACTGAGTTTGACATCCCTGGCCTAAATCATAAAATATTCATCAAGTTTGTATTCTACTCATAAAAGTAAATGTAGTAAACTACAAAGAATCTTGAACCTAAAAGTCAAAAAACTTTACTAATAAAAGCTGCAACACAAGATAATTGAATGGGCTTTCTAAACTTGAGGCCCTGGTATACTGCAAACTAACCTGCTGGAGCTCCACCTTCTTTGATGTGCGATGTCTTCCCAGTGATTTGTTTCTCATTCAGGGAGTCAGACAGAGAACATCATCCAAAACAACACTAGCTACATGAATACACTGGAGAGTGGAGTACAGATGTATCCGCACCTGTACAATCACTTGCAAAGAGATTTTAAGCTGCAGAGGTGCTGTTTGCCAGATGTTTATGAACTGTTCTTCTCTCAGCCGCCATCATTATGTTTACGGTAAAGCGAGGAGCACAACACATTTACAACCCCACCGACTGCAGTGTAGGAGTGTTGGAAAACAGTATACCGTAACTCAGCCTTTTCAAATATTATTCAGACATGAAACATCCTGCGCACATGAGAAAATGTTTTGCTGCATTCATGTCATGTGTGCAACTTTTTGTCCATGTGTTTCTTAAGCTGCACCAAATGAGCCAAACTCTGTAGACACTGATCAGATGTGTACGGTTTCTCTCTAGTGTGAATCCTCTTTTGTGTTTTCAGATGTGTTAACTGATTAAACCTCTTGTCACAGTGTGAACACTTGTACGATCTCTCCAGTGTGAATCGTCTGGTGCGGTTTTAATTTTGGAGCTGTAATGAAAGTCATCTCTCACTCAAAGCACATATACTATTTCACACCAGTGTGGATCTTCATGTATTCATTAAAGGGCACCTACACTGTTAAAAATTGTCCTGTTAAAAAACAGTAATGGCCCGTTTCCACTGAGTGGTACGGTACGGTACGGGTCGGTACGGGTCACCTTTATCAGGCTTGCGTTTCCACTGCAAAAGGGTACTCTTTTGGTGGGCGTGGTGTACGACAGAAAGTTGTCGACGTCATTTTCGCTCGAGGAAATGTCTACAGTAAAGCTTTATGGGTCGTTCAAAAATCATACGAGAAGCACTTCTCACAAAACAGATGCTTTATTATACACATAAACACTGGTGTAAAAATGTCATTACTGACTGAACATGATCTGATTATAACTGCAGATCATTGATGCGAAATAGCCTACGGTCCGCGATTGTATCAAATAAATAAATAAATGCAGCATATATGAACACATACAGCCCCTTACAGTCTCCGATGTTACCAAATTACAGAAAAACTTGAAACAGCAGACATTTATGCCTCATTTAGGTTCAAAAACAAAACGAAATAGAGCCCCGTCTGTGCAAACCTCTCATCTGTGTCTTTAATCTTCACCAGTACATGTAGCCTCTCCGTCATTATTCTCTCGTTAGAGAGTAACTCCGTCATTCCCAGTTGATAATAATCCAGGTTAAGAACTTTGTTATTTCAAACATTGACGCGCACGCGATCGCAAGCGACAAAGCGAAAGCACTCGCGCTGATGGGCTCGTAACCCATAACAATCTGCTCTTCTCTCGGCTTTGCGGCTGTTCAAGACGACGACAATGTTTGTTTAAGCTCGGGTCGACCATGGCTCGTTATTATATGCTGATATTATTACAGAGCATTGTCTCTCGGCTGTGTATTAAACATGGCGGGACTTTTGTTTTCATTCTGCTTGTTGCGTGAGCAAATGACGTCACTCTGTAAGCCAATGGCGTTCAGCTGCGCGTGTAGCTCCGCCTTACGGCTCGCTTTCTGGGTTTGGTACCCTTTCGAAAGGGTGACCAAAAAGGGGTACGGTACGGTTCGGTTCGATACGCTTTTAGACAGTGGAAACGGCCTTAAAAGCGTACCGAACCGTACCGTACCGTACCGTACCACTCAGTGGAAACGAGCCATAAGTAACTGGCAGCACGGTTGCCAGCAAGTTGCTGTTAAATTAACAGCATCTAGCTGATGCTCTGTAAATTAACAGTAAAGTGCTGGCAGCTGCAGTTGCCAGCAATGTACTGTATTTTTTACAGTATGTTGCTGTAAAAATACATGGACTACATTGACAATACTCAAGTAAACTTTTACTGAAAGCAACTGCCTCAAATTGGACAACTGTTGTATGCGTTTAATAAGTAATGTGCTATATATGCTTATAAGTTTACAATGATAGCATATTTTAGATAATTCAAAAAGTTTTGTTTAACCCAAACGTTTTAAATTTCACAGCAACACACACACACACACACACACACACACACATAAAGCTGGAATTAATACAGAGAGATTCTAACTGCATCAGCAACTAAACAGTCACTGTCTTTAAATAAAGAAACATGCAGAATAACATCAGTAATTAGTTGTTTATCTTTGACTCAAACACTGGCTCTACTCTCCTCCACAATGGTGACACGCAGAAGAAATTTGCTTCAGGTTTTACAGTAAAATACTCTTTTTTCCTTGATTTTACAGGAAACTACTGGCAGCTGGGTTGCCAGCAATCTACTGTTTTTTTACAGTCTACCTCCGTAATTTAAATTAACATTATATTACTGTTAAAATAAATTTTTACACCATGTTTTTACCTCTCACTCCCTCAACCCTTTAAACCCCAGAGCAAATACATCAGTTTTAATTGAACACTTCAGAGTGTCCACACTACTGAGTGTTCAAAAAACATGGAGCAAAGCTGAAGTAAATGAATTAATTAAACGACTAATTAAATGATAATTGAGGATTAGTGATGAACGAATGAAGAAATACCAAAGGTAAAAATCAAGAACAGAACATAAAGTAACAAAAAACTACAACTTTAGTCACAGCTTTGAAATTAAATAACCTGAAGGTCAACAAATGATTAAATCATTAAAATTATCAGCAGGGGATTAAACAACTCTACAAACAGCATCACCAGCTACACTTATTGATGAAACATTTATTTTTGTATAATATCTAAAGTTCTTCTTGAGATAAAGCTTAACATTTTAAGTCACCATCATGGAGAATAGAGTTTGCTTAAGTTGGGCTCTTAGCCCTCACATCTTTTACATTGTTTCTTTTGGCTGCTGCAGTTAAGAACTTTATTCAAAAAGCTCTTTTTGCATGGCAAGTAAGCTTAAAGAACTAAATAAGATCTGCTAGTGTTAATGTTGATTTTAGTGGGGCAGTCTGTTCTAATTTAATATATCATTTACTGCTCTTCTCCAATGTTCAATCTAGTGTTCAATGTAACTTAACATGCCTTTATGTGGCAGTTTATTCTGGAAGTTTTTAAGAACAGCTTGGACAAAAACACTTTGCTCTGTGATATTCTTCGCACTCAAAGAGACATCAATAATCAACGTATGAACCTCAACAATGGTGGCATGTAACAAAATTAACAGTTTAACTTACAAACATCACAAACTGGCTACTAACAGGCGACTGAAAGTCTAAACACAAACAACAGCAGAATCAAATGCAAATAAAAGAAAACTGTGAGATCATTTTGCTACATAATTTATTCATGCCGCAATGCATGCTGGCATTTTTGTACACTGCCACACCCAGCATGCATTGCGACATGAAACATTTTAATTGTTACCATTGTTGAGGTACAAGGTCTGATTCATGAGGTCTGAGTGTGTCTCCATCTACGCTGAACTGTTTTGTAAGTTACTTCTTACTCTGTACATTATTTAGGCATGTTTCTGGTTTCCACTGCTCATAATTGAAATAATATCAACTGCATATCAGGATCTAAGCATAAAAACTATTTCACAAGACAAGTCATTGAGATTTGTATCAAAACATTTATGAGAACATATTTCATATTAAACATATCTACCCATTGACTTTCCAGCTTTATTGCTATAATACAAGTGTTTCATAAACTAAATTACAGCAGCTGGAGAGGCCAAAGTTTTAAATGCAAGGGTGAAGAACCCAACTAAATCAGTCCCTCACTCTATTACGGTGACACACACAAAAAAATAAATTTGGTTCTCAATAAGAATGGTATGGAAGTCAAAGCAGTTAGTAATAAGTGAATCTGCTGTTGTTTGTGGTGTTTAATGATCTTCTGCTGAGACTGAAAGTGTTTTAATTTACTTGATTTTATTTAATGTTGTAACTGAAGTAACTGAGTTTCTTGTTTCTCTTTCCTTCAGTGATTGTGATTATTAAGCAGGTGTTCATCAGTGTCTGAATTCACTCATTTGTGTTCATTAACTTTGTCAAGTGAACTATATTAGTGAACTAGTGTACATAATAGTGCACAAGGGCACAAAGTGTGATTTCAAGCACAGACTTCAAATGTCAACTCTGAGCTCTGCTAATTCACAGTTAACTGCTGTTGGTTACTTTCTCGAAAACAAAAATGTTACTTAGAATGCACTGATTTAACAGAACATTACTGTTATAGTGAAAAAACATTATTTTACTGTAGAATCTGACTGTTATTTTACAGCAATTTCTTACAGTGTAGTTTACCCCTTTTTTAAGATTTAATATTAATATTATGGTTCTTCTGAGTGTGCCAGTTTAGGTTCAGTTGAAAACACAATTCGGATTGTTTTATTATAATGTGTTACAGTGTCATTTTGTACGGAAGCGTAGAGCTGCCACCCAGGTAAAAAAAAAATCTGAGCTTTATCACGTTTGTACAATATAATTATCACGTTTGTACAATATAATATC
>CAIGQQ010037511.1:0-11566 GCA_903798035.1 Danio albolineatus | reverse complement strand
GCTTGGACAGGTGAATTGTTCAGCCCTCGGTACCCTAATAACTACCCTAATAATGCACAGTGCACATGGACCATTCACAGCACAGGAAACACAACCGTGTCACTGATCTTCAACGATGTTGAGTACGACACTATTTGAGTTTGATCATTTTAGAACCGAGGTTTTATAGAAAAATTGTGTTGAATGTCCTCCTTTAAAGAAACAAAAATGTGTTTGTTTTTCCTCTCTGGTTGCTAGTTTGGAATCATGCTGTGATTACATCAGAGTGTATGATGGACCTTCCACCCTCTATCCTTTACTAGAGGAAATAAGGGACTACAGGAATCAGTCTTTTAAATCCACAGGCAACACTTTGACCGTGAGTTTCTACAGTGACAGCAGTGTAACAAGAAGAGGATTTCATGCAAACTGGATCTTTGTGGGTATGTGATTAAGAAGATCAATACAACTTCTATGCCATTACTGATGCATCAGTCATTCTGATAAATGATATGATGTCAAAACACAGTGGTAAACGATATTTAAATGGATGCTTCATCAAAAAGAAAAAAGATACAAAATTCTAAGTGGTTTCAAACATTTACAGGTATTTTTTACTTTCTGTTAAACTCAAACAAAGACAGTGAAGTATGGTGGAAACCAGTAGCCAAAGAATTCCATAGTTGAAAAAAAAATTTGATTACCAGTTCCCAACATTCTTGAGTTGAGTGCCTGATATGGGGTGCGTCTAGTGTGTCTGGCAGGCACTCCTACTGACAGTTTATTGCAGAACACTGTACCGATCCCCCATAAGCACCCGCAATTATGTTCATGATACCTGTTTAGTATCGTGTATCTCGTAGTATCATGATCAACTTTGCCAAGGGCCCTAAGTAGACTAGGATCAACTCTGTCAGAGCAGATTTATTAAGTTTAAAATATCAGCATTCACAAAAACGTGTGTGCAGAGTATGTATTGTGGTATTTTTACTCTCTTTTCCCTTATACTTGGACACTAATTAATTCCTGCATGCATTTTGGGGCATCGGGATGTCCAGATACTCTCCCTCAGTGTGGAGGACATCTGTATGACTCTGGGATGTTTTCCAGTCCAAACTACCCAAACTATTATCATGACAACGCCTACTGTGTGTGGTATCTTTCTGCTCAGCAAGGACAGAGGATCTTCTTGACATTTGCTGATGTGCAGTAAGTGTAGTTAATAATAAAACTTTTACTGCTTGAAAAGGAGTTGTGTGCAGTATTACTAAAGGCCTCCAGGTGGAACAAAGATCTATCTATCAGTCACTTTATCTTCTGCATGTGGGCTGCCGAATGGAGCCGGACACTATGGTGCAGATCTTCTACAAGGCCAAAGAAATCCCCAATGCCAACATCACAGGAACGGGCCGCTTCAATGCCAGCATCGCCTTCTACACCTCCAGGAACTTCTCCCAGCAGATTTACGACTCTCCATATGAAGTGAATCTGAATCAGGAACTGTTTGTTCAAGTCAAGCTAACCAGGTCTGATGAGAGCCTGGATCTCTTCCTGGACACTTGTGTAGCATCTCCAAATCCAAATGACTTTAAAAACCGTTCCTATGACCTGCTGCGTAACGGGTGAGCCTTGTTCATTCTAAATTGTTACTCCACCAAATATTTTATTATATGCCAATGTGAAAGTGGAATCATTCATTAAAAGATCTGCACTAATTTGCACTAATAGACAATTGCTCTGACAATAGTTTGACTGTTGCTCAAACTGAATTTCTCTACTTTTGTTTTTGCAGATGTCCCAGAGATAGCACTTTTCAATCCTATATCAATGGCATGGAACAATATGCTCAGTTCAGTTTTCGGGCTTTCAAATTTCTCCAGACTCATGCCTTCGTGCATCTGCAGTGTAAGGTGATCATCTGCCCTGATAATGATTACAACTCTCGCTGCCGTAAAGGCTGCCAATACCGGCGCAAGAGATCTCTTGACAGCTCCTACAACACCAGTACTGTGACGCTGGGCCCGATCAAACTCAGAGGTCAGAGGCCAGTAGCAGGTATGACTTCTAATGATTTTACCTGTCAGTTCTTATGTATTAATACTGATTTCTTCCTAATGACTGATCATTCACTGTCTTTTAGGGTAATGTTTGAATAAATCTGAAAAGCCAAAGGAGTGAACTAATCATCTTCTCAATCATCGACTTAATCTAACTGTTACTACTGAATGACTGTTGATTAAGACCTAATAAAGTTGTGCAAAAATGTCTTATGGAAAGTATATATCACTTTTTCTGTTGTGGTGGAAATTCATTTATATACATTATAAAGGAATGTTCTTTTATTCTTCCATGAATGTATTGTTTACATTAAGCTATGTGTGACCACTTTAAAATCTGTTTATCGCCAAACAAGATCTGGGTACCTACATGGTGATTTAACAAGCTATATGTTCAGGTGGTAGTTAAGACTGAAATATGGACAGTCAATGGTTAAATTTGTGCGTTGATGTAACTGTGATTCCTTCTGTATGTCATTCATGACCTTGTGAGCTTGGCAAACTAGATAAAAAGAGAACACACTCTGTTTCGGTGTCTCACACTCTGCAGAAACCTGCGTTGCTGTATGACTGTCTGACCTTCTTTGCAAAGAATAAAACTTTAAAAGACATTTTGGGTAAGAATTTGTCTTCTTGACCAATGAAAGAGTCTCCATAAAGAAAATAGCCACAAAACTCCTTTGAGTTGCAACTCTCTAGGTAGACGGCCAGACAAGTAGCTAAATGTCCTGTTTTTGAATCCTGATGTTAAAGCTATGTTCCTTTTTCATACAACTGTGTATAAAAATGCATAGTAATGATGAAGCTATCAATCTATGGTGCCTTTTATGGAATTGTTACTACTATAGCCATTGGTTGAAGATGCTAATAAATAAGCTGTACTTTGAATAAATATTTGGCAAATTTGGGAACTTTATGTGGGCTTCTTTAAATTGTTTAGTATGTTTAATTTTTGTTTTGTAATTCAATAAAGCATTTCTAAATAGCAGTTGTTGTGACTTGAGTACATTTACTTGCATTTACTGTGCTTATATGGACTCTCAAAGGAAGCAAGATCAATCAAAGTCTGCAAGTCAATGACAAACAAGACTTATTCTTTTACTATTTTAGAAGGCTTGGATTTCATTCTTACAGACAACATAAAAAAGCCTTTTTAAAATAATTGCATTCCTGAAAAATATTTTATCATAAAGACTTTAATAATTTGTATTTTTATGAAAACCATCATTATTTTTCAAGACTGGACAAAATGTTGCTAAATAAATACAAATGCAGCAGTGGGAATTTTTTAATGAACAATCCCAATTAGTGTGACAACATAAATGCACATTATACGTTAATGAAGAGTAATATTCCTACTGCTGATCCAATAAAGCAATTCAGAATGACTCAGACTATCCAAAGTTTATACAAATTACAGTTCTGAGTTCTCAGAGGATGTGAGCATTTTTTGATGCTCAAAACACAAACAACACCAAAAATTTTTTGGTGTTTTTAAATTCATCTGTGAAAATTATGAGTAAAACTAAACAACATTCGTTACAACAGTAAAATACACACAACCATACTGCAAAGAGACATTTCTGTTGCAGATCATTCAATTTCCTTCAGCTTAGTCCCCTAGTCCATATTCCGGGATATATTTTACTCAGCGGATGCCCTTCCAGCCCATACACTCTCTCATTCACACACACTCATATACTACAGGCAATTTAGTTTATTCAATTCTCCTACAGCGCATGTCTTTGGACTTGGGGGAAACTGGACCACCCAGAGGAAATCCATGCAAACATGTGGAAAACATGCAAACTCCACACAGAAAAGCAAACTGACCCAGCAGGAGCTCAAACCAGCGCCATTCTTGCTGTGATACAAATAACAGACAAAATTTGAAATGGCGTGTTTGTGAAAATACACACAGTACAAACTATGAGCTAAAGTCAAAATTATTAGCCATCCTGTGAAATTTTAAAAATATTTCCCAAAAAAATGTAACACATTTTTAAACATAATATTTTAATAACTAAATTCTAATAACTAATTTATTTTGCCTTTGACTCTTTGTCACGATGAGAGTAAAATAATTGTTTACTTATTTTGCAAAACCATTATTTCTCATTAGGGCTAATAATATTGACCTAAAAACTGATTTTAGGCGCCACGGTGGAATAGTGAGTAGTACATTTGCCTCACAGCAAGAAGGTCACTGGTTCGAGCCTCGACTGGGTCAGATGGCATGTCTGTGTGGAGTTTGCATGTTCTCCCCATGCTTGCGTGGGTTTCCTACGGGTGCTCCAGTTTCCCTCACAAGTCCAAAGACATGTGGTATAGGTGAATTGGGTAAGCTAAATTGTCCGTAGTGTATGAGTGTGAATGAGTGTATGGATGTTTCCCAGAAATGGGTTGCAGCTGGAAGGGCATCCGCTGCGTAAAACAAAATGCTGGATAAGTTGGCGGTTCATTCCGCTGTGGCGACCCCTGATTAATAAAGGGACAATAAGCCGAAAAGAAAATAAATGAATGAAACTGATTTTATTCTATCCAAATTAAAAGAAACAATCTGGACTTTCTCCAGATGAAAAATAAGATATATTATAGAAAATGTTATGAAAAATTCCTTGGTCTGTTAAACATCAAATGGAAAATATTTGAAAAGAATAAGAATAAGAAATTTTTACAGGGGGGCTAATGATTTTGATTAGCACTAATCCAATCGGAGTCGTCCAATCACTTAAAACTGCTACAATGTAGCTTTGAATGGTGTGGACATTAAATGAAGCTGCAAGTTAACTTATGATGTAGCCCCTGGTGGACACAAAACTTACAAACGTTTTACTTACAAAAGCTAAATGAAATTAGCATGATTTGGAATAATTTGCTCATTTCTTTATCAAGAATGCATTGCTAAAGGATGTGGCAACATTTTACGATGCGAATAAGTATACATTCAGTTACACTTTACAATAAGGTTCATTAGTTAATGTTAACTAATGCATTTACTAACATGAGCAAACAATGAACAATACATTTACTACAGTATTTGTTCATGTTAGGTAACGTTAATGAAAATACAGCTGTTCATTGTTAGTTCATGTTAGCTCACGGTGCAATAACTAATGTTAACAAGCATGGACTTGGATGTTAATAATGCATTAGTAAATGTTCAATTATGATTAATAAATGCTGTACAAGTGTTGTTCATGATTAGTTCATGTTAGTAAATGTATTAACTAATGAACCTTATTGTAAAGTTTTACCATACATTCTTTGAAGACATGATTGCAAAAAAATTATGTTCAGATCAAGAAAAAATCATTGGTAGACTGGTCTGCTGGATTGATGTTCTTTTGAAAATAAATGCTCCAAAAAGATACAATCTAATTAGTTTTGTTATTCGTTTTTATTTTTCTTTGGAAGATTATAGCTAATATCGGTGACACTTTACAATAAGTCAATTAATGTATTTACTAATATAAACTAATAATGAGCAATACTTATACAACATGTATTAATTATAGTTCAACATTTACTAATGCATTAATAAAATCCAAATTCATGCTTGTTAACATTTATTAATGCACTGGGAATAACTAACAATGAATATCTTTGTTTCCATTAACTAACGTTAACAAACATGAATAAATACTGTAATAAATGTATCATTCAATGATGGTTCGTGTAAGCAAAACATTGCCTAACCTCAACTAATACAACCTTATTGTAAAGTGATACTCTAATATAATTTTGACAAATCAGGCCAGAAATGATGTAATAATGGAATCGACACAGGTGAATGTTGTATTGCTTTATGGATAGTGTAATTCTGTTGACACAAAGGTTGTCGTGTGAGCCGAGACAGCAGTTCAGATGATGTGAATGACGCACATTTTTATGATGAAAAAAAATGTAAAAAAATGTAAAATAAAATGCAGTTAAATTATCCCGAACGAGCCCCCACTTTATGTTACGACCTCTCTTTAAGATGGCTTGCTTAAAAGAGAGAGAAAGCAACATACAATTCTTTATACATGTTTTAAATAGATTTATTCTTACTCAACACATAATGACGTTACGTGTTGATGCATCAGTAGTGCTCAGGCAGTTCAAAACACATATTTGTATACATTTTAATATTCTGATACAAAATGGTGAACTTGGAGATACTTTTTATATTGTCACTTGCTGTGTTTTCTTTTGCCTCATACATTCATTTTATGTTACTGTAACCCTGTAAATACATTTTTCTAATGCAATGGTTATTATTTTGACTTCTTGTGTACGATATGACTTAATTAATATGATCATTCCATAACCTCAAACTTTGTGTTACTAGTAATATCCATAAATGAATAGTCAAGCGTTATAATAAAAGTTGCATAATCTTCAGCTGTGACATTTCCACGGTTATGCTTCCCTGTAACTTATTTGCCAGCATATATGCTCCAGGATATTGATATGTCATGAAGAATCCTCCCTGCTGGATTGGCTATATAAATGATGGTTAAAATTTGAAAGAATTTGACTAAGAAAGATGGAAGCTCTCACTCTCCTTCTTTGTTTGCTTCTAACCACTAAGGCCTCTCTGGGTAAGATTCTATTTGTCTGTCTGTCAGAACAATTTTATACGTATTTTATTGTATTGTTTTGTTGCCCTCTGCTTTCCATCACATTCAGAACCATGTGGAGGATCCTTAAATACCTGGATGGGTGAATTTTCTAGCCCCAATTACCCTAATAGTTACCCTGATAATGCACGGTGCACATGGACCATTCACAGCACAGGGGTGTCAACTGTGTCATTGACCTTCACAGATGTTTTGTAAGAACCGTTTATTTAATATAATTATTAGCTCTATTTTACTTTGCTTGACAATGAGGATGTTTCTTTTTTTCTTACATTGTATTTGCTTTCTTCTTTTTAGTTTCAGTTTGTATCAGTTTTATAAAGCTGTTTCACTATTTTTAAACATGGACGGTTCTTCTGTTTTGGAGGTTTAGGTTAAACAAAAAAATATATATAGGAGTTGAGTTATTTGACTCAAGTTAAATTTATCTTTAGATTCACAAGTGTAACATACGACAGTAAATGCATCTTAGAAATATTTGCAGACAATACTTTATGCCATCATTTCACGAGACAAAACCTTATTTATATTTTTCCCATTTATTGCAATGCTTGATTTGGTCTTGCAGTGCTAGACATTTAGCAGCTATCCTGTCTAATTAGAGATCAGGTCAACTGAGCACAACTATGCTATTTTCTAGTTTGGAATCATGCTGCGATTACATCAGAGTGTATAATGGTCCTTCTACCCTATATCCTTTACTGGGAGAACTAGTGGACGAAAAGAGCAAAAGCTACAACTCCAGTGGCAGCGATCTGACCGTGCTTTTCTTTAGTGATGAACAAATATCCAGAAGAGGATTTCATGCAAACTGGGTGTTTTTAGGTAAGTGATTAATGTAAATGATTGGACTGAATATCATATTCAAAACAACAACATAACAAATGTTTCATTTCTGCATTCAGCAGCCAATTTCTGAGGGAATGATTTAAAGTGAATGAGTTGTTTTCTTTTTAATGATGTGAAGCTTGATCTGTGTAGTTGATTCAGAGATTTAAGTTTTCTATGTTATAATCTGGGGCGCCACGGTGGCGTAGTGAGTAGCCCGTTCGCCTCACAGCAAGAAGGTCGCTGGTTCGAGCCCCGGCTGGGTCAGATGGCATTTCTGTGTGGAGTTTGCATGTTCTCCCTGTGGTTGCGTGGGTTTCCTCTGGGAGCTCCGGTTTCCCCCACAAGTCCAAAGACATGTGGTATAGGTGAATTGGGTGAGCTAAAGTGTGAATGAGTGTGTATGGATGTTTCCCAGAGATGGGTTGCAGCTGGAAAGGCATCCGCTGCGTAAAACAAATGCTGGATAAGTTGCCGGTTCATTCCACTGTGGCAACCCCAGATTATTAAAGGGACTAAGCCGACAAGAAAATGAATGAATGAATGAATGTTTTAATCTGCTAAATAAAATTAAACAGAAAATATGTTGTTCGGTTCCTGAACAAATGACTTTTATGAGTGTCTTTTTATGTGAATAAAAATATAGAGAACAATATGTCCTGCATATTAAAAAATGAATAATTCAGATGAGCCTCCTATGATCCATATATTTAAAATAAATAAATACAGAAATTCGACACATAAAATCCTATTCAGACCCTATACAATCCTAATTCAGAATGCATGACCACTTCTTTTTACTGAATTAGATTCATCTTACCTTGAGTATCTGAATATTTATGGCTTAAATCATTGTGATTAAATTCCTTTTGCTGGAATTTTTAAATTCATTTATAATCAAAATAAGCTCATCATTTAGAAATGGAATCTGTTTTGTTTTTTTTAATTATTATTATTTGAAGAATTAAATTAATACAAATCACAGCAAGCTAATGAGGTATTTTCCTTATTATCCTCCTTAGATTCTAATTCCTGCAGAAACAACTGTGGATTCAGCTTTGGCACTTGTTCATGTGACGACTCCTGTCAGGACAATAGAAACTGTTGCTTTGACTACAACAGTGAGTTCCGCTTCATCAGATCAATCACAAATCTTTCTCATACTGAGTTTTTAAACGTACAGTAGAAGAAAAAAAGATTTACTGATGCTAGAAGTAATATAAATGTAGTGTGCAACAATTCTATTTCTTTCTTTTATACAGGCTACTGCTTCCAAACAACAATGTGGCCAACCACAACAGGTTCAGCTCTATCAGATAAAAAATAAAATAAAATCACATTTTTTTCTGGGTGTTGGGGGACTCTGATGTCCCTCCAGTAATCATACATTAGACATATATAACATTTGTACAGATAATATTTGTTTTTTTAGATATGCCCTCCTGCATGTATAACTGTGGATACAACCCTGGCAGCTGCTCATGTACTGACTTCTGTCAACGTGATGGCAACTGTTGCCCCGATTATGAAGGTAAATTCTTCTTTATTAGACAGATGCTTAAATATGTATTACTACAAACAAATCTATGCTGTCATGAGAGCTTAGATCATGCTGTTCTTGGGCATTACTTTTGTTCCTTCTTCAGTTTTACTGTATGCTTTCTATTTATGCAGCCTACTGTTCACCAACAACAACAACAACTTTTGAACCAGATACAACAGGTACTGATTCCATGTATATATGTATTGAACTGACTTTCTTTAATGGCAGAAATGATTCCAACTTTGCCTTTCTAGCATTATACACAGACTAGTGTAAAGTTGCCAACAATATGAGCATACTGATGTTTGCTCTACTTATAGTTCACTCCTGCATGTACAACTGTGTATTTGAATTTGGCAATATAATAGCAAAGTGAAAAAATTGGCAGAAATTATTACAACTTTTCTCTTCTGCAATAAACATAGACTAAGTAGTAAAGTGTCCCAATAGTGTGTACATCAGTGGTTCTCTGGTTTGAACTTGGGACCCACATTATTCTATGGTAATGCAGGAATAGCTGTATGACTAGCAAGATTTTTTTTTGGTCAGACAAAGTATTGTATACTCAGTGTAGGCTTATATGTTCGTTTTTATCTGGCAAGGCATCATAGAAAGATTGCCAGATTCAATCGGTGCATCAGTAAAAAATTAACAAGATGATGCATCGGTTTAAAAAGAGTGCATCAGATACAAGTTGTTGTTTAAATCCTGATTCGTCCTGCCAAACATATTTGGATCAGTTAAAACAGATTAATGTGCTATACTTTTATTATTTATAAGTGACCAATGTTTTAGATATAGATTGATTTCTCCTGTCTAAAACTTATATCAGAGCTGCAGCAAGGATTTGTCAGTGGTGGTTGTGGTTCCTTGAAGACCTTAAGCTAATGGAAGTGAACTGATAAATAAAAACTTAGCCCGACAATTAAAAGAATAAAAAAAGCTATAATTATTTATAGTATCGTATTGCATCTAATTGCATTGTATTCAATCAAATTAAAATAAAAATGCACTACATTGTGAATCTATTGACTATGACTATGTATTGCAATGCGTATTGACCAGGTGCAGTTGCATGCTGAGCTGCATGCAATGCTATTAATGTGCACACCTACAATAACCCCACCTCTTATCCTACCCCTCACAGTGATGTCACTAGCTTCATTGAGTGCATTTTGGCTGACATTGTAAGTCTTAGATATGCAGTCTCAGCTTGCAAATCCAGGTCTGTATCCATATACTGTTGGTTGTATTAGCCTCATTCTGGGATGAACATCCCAGTCACACCCCATCATTGTATCAGATTTGCCCACCACCGCTGCCACCACCACTTAAAACCATTCACGTTAACTGCTTTTTTCTTGCTTACTGTCACCTACCTTTAGAAATGGCCCTTAGGAAAACGCTTTTCTCACGCACATGCACCACATCTGTCAGAAGCAATAACAGTTTTCACACAAAAAAATTCTAAATTAAAATGGTTTTACAAATAATATTTGTAATCCTTGCTCATCTACAGAAATCCTTTCTTGCATGTATAACTGTGGATACAACCTCGGCAGCTGCTCATGTACTGAATTGTGTCGGAGTTATGGCAACTGTTGCCCTGACTATGAAGGTAAATTCTTCTTGATCAGACAGACACTTCAATATCAAATATTACAGACAGATCTATCCTGTCATGGGAATTAAGATCCTCGCATTTCTTGGCCATTACTTTTGTTCCTTCTTCAGTTTTATATCTTCTGTTCACGCAGCCTACTGTTCAGAGACAACAACAACAACTTTTGAACCAGATACAACAGGTAATGATGGCATATATTCATATTTTACTGACACTAAAGAACTTATTTAAAGGCAGAAATGATTCCAGCTTTGCCGTTCTAACATTACAGTCTAATCTGTAAAGAGGCTTAATAATATGTACATCACAAACATACTGATGCCTCCATTCTCTATAGCTCATTCCTGCATGTACAACTGTGGATATGACTTGGGCAGCTGCTCGTGCGCCAGAGACTGTCATTACTATGACACCTGCTGTCCAGACTATAACAGTGAGTCCCTTTTCATCAGGCAGATTTAATTACAAATGTTTTTTGGAGAATGATTACATTGTTTTTTTCCTATTTGCATTGCTTCATTTTTGTGTGACGCTTGTTCTAAATGGCCATCCTCACTCAGTTTTGTCTTCTCTCTTTTTTGATCAGGCCATTGTCCATCATACACAACATTGAGAGACTCAACGACAGGTACTGCTGTCACTAGTTTAGTAGTGCCTGTTTGATGCTGAATACACATACCATCTGCATCTTTTAAGATTTCAAACTTTTTTTTAGAGTTCCATTATACAGAATCTCACCCTAAGTGTGGAGGACATCTGTATGGTGCTGGGATGTTTTCCAGTCCAAACTACCCAAGCTATTATCATGACAACGCCTACTGTGTGTGGTATCTTTCTGCTCAGCAAGGACAGAGGATCTTCTTGACATTTGCTGATGTGCAGTAAGTGGTGACAGATTCAGTGCTGAAGG
>CAIGQQ010037505.1:0-10512 GCA_903798035.1 Danio albolineatus | reverse complement strand
AGAGTCCCGTAATCCAGTGTCCCGTAATCCAGAGTCCCGTAATCCAGAGTCCCGTAATCCAGTGTCCCATAATCCAGAGCCCTGTAATCCAGAGTCCCGTAATGCAGAGTCCCCTCAGCGCATCTGGTGTTTGTATTGCTGATGTTTGAGAAGCAGCTACTGAGGGAGTGCGTGATGTTATGTTTGGTGATCTGTTGTTGTTCTGTTCTGTATTGATGGATTGATTTTCCGACAGGGTTTCCAAGGTAAGACGGGTCCTCCAGGGCCAACCGGTGTTGTTGGGCCGCAGGTGAGCTCGCCTCCTCAGTCTATATCGTCCTCTATAACCCGAATGCTGTAGTCTGAGGTGCAGATTAGCACTCTTTTCTATTCAGCTGAACATCTATTGTTTACTTTTGCAGGGAAATACAGGAGAAACTGGACCAATGGGAGAAAGAGGACACCCAGGCTCCCCAGGACCTGCTGGAGAGCAGGGTTTACCTGGAGCTGCAGGGAAGGAGGGTGCAAAGGTGAGAAAATCCTTGTTGGCGTTGATAACTCTCTTTTTTAGCTCTCATAACTTCCTTCCATCATAACATCTGTGTGTCCGGTCATCAGGGCGACCCTGGAGGTCAAGGCACTTCCGGAAAGAACGGTCCGACAGGTCTGAAGGGCTTCCGTGGCAGTCGCGGAGCACCGGGTGCCATGGTAACCTAAAGAATACCTTATGTTTTCTGTCAGGCTTTCTGATTGGCCAGGTTAGTCATGTGACCTTTCTTCTCTCGTGTAGGGGCCAGTTGGATTAAAGGGAGGGACGGGGCCAATCGGGCCCCCTGGACCTGCTGTATGTGTTCTGACCTCAGATCAGTAATCTCTCCACACTCATGGATATATTCCCTGAAGTAAACAGTGCTTTTCTTCCCAGGGGCCCACAGGTGAACGAGGACCCCCTGGATTGGCTGGTGCCATTGGTCAGCCTGGTCGAGCTGGAACCAGCGGAGGGCCCGGACCAATGGGAGAGAAGGGAGAGCCAGTAAGACACGCCTCCACACCTGATGACCTGTGTGTCTGTGTGTGTGAGTGTATGTAACTGTGTGTGTGTTGGCAGGGAGACAAGGGTCTGATCGGACCCGCAGGACAGGACGGCGAGCAGGGGCCTGTGGGATTACCAGGAGCTGCCGGCCCTCCAGGACCCCCAGGAGAGGATGGAGACAAGGTAATGAGGGCATGTGCTCATGTGTGATTTAGACTCTGTCCTCATGAACACCAGTGTTTTCACAACCACCACGTCTGTCCACACGTCTGTTAATTGTGTGTGTGTGTGTTTGTGTGTGTCTCAGGGGGAAACTGGAGCTCCAGGACAGAAAGGCAGCAAAGGAGACAAAGGAGAATCAGTAAGTGACTGAAATAATACACACACACACACACACACACACATGTCCGAGTGTCACTAATGATGTAAATCTGCTCTCAGGGGCCTCCAGGTCCAGTCGGCTCTCAGGGGCCCGAGGGGCAGCCAGGAGCACCGGTGAGTGGGTTTAATAAGCAGAAACTGGGCCGTCTTCATCACCTCACCGTGTGTTTGGAGTGTGTGATTGAGTGAGTGTGTGTGTGTGTGTGTGTGTGTGTGTGTGTCAGGGTGTGGACGGCGAGGTCGGGCCCACAGGACAGCAGGGCATGTACGGACAGAAGGGAGACGAAGGGGCTCGAGGATTCAAGGGCTCCAGGGGCCCGGGGGGACTGCAGGTACACCAGCAGACAAGGTTATTCCTGTGTGAAGAAAAACTCAAACAAAACTCAGAGTGATATACGTGTGTGTGTGTGTGTGTGTGTGTGTTTGTGTAGGGAATGCCTGGTCCTCCTGGAGAGAAAGGAGAGAGCGGGAACTCTGGCCTCATGGTGAGCTCATGACTGATCGGTCAGTGTTGATCATCTCATGTTGATTATATGAGCTTCAGTGTGTGTGTGTGTGTGTGTGTGTGTGTGTGTGTGTGTGTGTTTGCAGGGTCCTCCAGGTCAGTTTGGGCCCAGAGGAGCTCAGGGACCCTCTGGTGGACAGGTAAACACTCATTTAAATATGCAAATTAGATTAATGTAGAGATGGAGACACGTCTGCTGGCGGCTGGGTGGAGTTCAGCTAGCAGTGAGTCGCTAGCAGTGAGCGACAGCATATTTACACACGTGTGTTTCAGGGTCCTCCTGGCCGTCCTGGAGTGCGAGGTCAGCCTGGTGGAGTCGGTGAGAAGGTGCGTTGCAGATGCTTCTGATGTTAGCATGTTTAGCATGAGCTGATGATGATGATGATGATGGTTGACAGGGGGAAGATGGCGAGTCCGGTGATCCTGGAGCAGTTGGTGTTTCTGGCAGCGCAGTGAGTCCTTACCTGAACTTAACTGAGTCCTTACCTCACTTCCTGTATTGCCACTGCAACATGTCTGTGTGTGTCGTCAGGGGGAGAAGGGGGAGCAGGGGGAGAAAGGAGACACGGGACCCCCTGGAGCTGCGGGTTCAGCAGGAGCCCGAGGAGCCTCTGGAGAAGACGGAGCGAAGGGAAACGGGGTCAGTGCCTTAACAGACCCGCGTCTCTCTGTGGAGGGGCTCTGTGTTCATCATGAGGAGCCCACACAACCTCACGAAGTCCTGGAAGATCTGCCCTGTGCTTTTATAGTCCTCATGACTAGCAGAAGTGTTTACTACTAATTCTCAATATTGAGCCACAGCCGTATCCCCCTGCAGCCCAGAGCGCTCCCTCACTGAAGCTAAGCAGGGCTGAAAAGGTCAATACCTGGATGAGAGACCACATGGGGACACTAGGCTGCTGTTGGCAGGGGTGTTAGTGAGGCCAGCAGGGGGCGCTCAACCTGCGGTCTGTGTGAGTCCTAATGCCCCAGTATAGTGAAGGGGACTCTATACTGTCAGTGAGCGCTGTCTTCCAGATGAGACGTTAAATTGAGCTCCTGACTCTCTGTGGTCATTAATAATCCCATGGCACTGCTGGTAAAGTGTAGGGGTGAAACCTTGTTGTCCTGGCCAAACTCCCTCCATCAGCCCTTACCCATCATGGCCTCCCAATCATCCCTATCCACTGAATTGGCCGTATCACTGTCTCTCCGCTCCACCTATAGCTGGTGTGTGGTGAAGCACTGGCGCTGTTGTCCTGTGGCTGCCAGAGCATCATTTAAGTACACACTGGTGGTGGTGTGGAGAGACCCCCCCCCCACCCTCATGACGGTGAAGCGCTTTGGGTGTACAGCCATACACAATACATGCGCTATATAAACACACATTACATTACATAGGGTGGGGGCTTACATTTGAGCATCATTCCCTCATAGCAAACTAATGGTAAGAGGGGTTATTAATATGCAGTTGCTATGGAGACCCTCAGGTTGATGTCATCAGAAGGAGCCAATCCAAACACAGAAGCAGATGCTCAGACTTTCATTATAGATGACCAAAACAAACACGTTTATTCTGCACAGATTAACAAAACGGAAGTTCAGACTGTCCTCTTCCACTACTGTGATGCACATTTAGATGAAGCGACGGTCCTGAGATGAGAAACAGATCTAGGGCGCTGCATGATTTTGGCCTTTAGGGATGGACTGTATTAGCTGCGTCCCAAATGACACACTATACACTATGCACTTATGCACTTTCTACTTATGCACTAACACACTCAGCAGTATAGTATATGTATGTAGTGTCGTCCCAAATGGAGCACTAATGGCTTTTATACTAAGCTGAAGTTCAAACCGTTTCCCTGATGACGTTTGACGGTTGCCAAATTAGTGAAATAAATGACCAAAATACCAAATAATACCTGCATGAGTATAACCGTATTCACCATCAGGAGGCGCTATAATCAGAATTAATCAGAAGGAGAATTTTGCTTTCACAGTCCAAAATAAATAAAGTTATCTAACATGTGCTCCCGATAGCTCCGCCCCTTCCACTACATGCGCAACGCTGTGGTCGTTGAGTGTGTGAAGTGTCCATCATTACACACTTCTGTTTACCGGTGGAATGAGTCCATCATCCGGGTAATTTAAGTGGACTCATTATTTTTACTCACTTAGTAGTTTTTAGTGTGAACGCACTACTTACACTATTTATACTACAAAATGGCGAAGAATGGTGCATAAGTTTGCAATTTGGGACGCAGCTATTGTTTAAAGACGACAGTTGCGAACAAAATGAAGGAATATTAAGGAATTCAGAGCTGAAACAAGACACACCCTGATAGCCCCGCCCTAAAAGATGGATGACCACGCCCTAAATTACTAATAACCACGCCCTAAATTAATTATAGTTCCAGCCTAAAAATGGATAGCTCCGCCCTGAATGACTGAAAGCCCCTCCCTAAAGGAACTCCCCTCCTTAAAGTGAACTGGAGGGAAGGTTACGGTGCTTCATTAAAGTTTATGAGGGCAGATGAATTATTACAAAATATTAATGTCGTGCACAGATACGTCCTCTATAACAACACAGCTATACACATAACAATACATTCAGACTTCATGGCAACACAACTCTGGCTTTCTCGCTCCACAGGGCCCCATTGGTCTTCCTGGAGACATGGGCGCTCCTGGAGAGCCGGGTGTAAACGTGAGTATCTTCACACTCCTCTCAGATCTGAGCAGTGAACGGCGGGTGCTGACATACATCATCTGTTCCCTCAGGGCATCGACGGGACTGCGGGATCTAAAGGAGACTCTGGAGATCCGGGGAAACCTGTGAGTTTGTGTGTGTGTAGTTGTGATTTACTGTACAGCTGGTGTGGAGGTGTCAGTGTTGTCAATCTCCTGTGCGTTACTGTGCTGATCAGGGCCCTCCAGGACCCTTTGGGGAACCAGGACCTCCAGGTAGACCAGGACGGAGGGTGAGTGTGTGTTTATGACCGATGTTTATGAGGTCTGTGTGTGTGTGTGTGTGTGTGTGTGTGTTTGACTCTCTGCACGTGTCTTTAGGGTCACTTGGGACCTCCTGGGAAAGAAGGACGGCCGGGGCTGAAAGGAGACAAGGTGAGGTTATTATTATTCAGTAACAATGAAGCACTTAAGCCTCGTCTGGTTGTTGACTGAGTTTGAGTCGAGTGTTTAAAGCACATTTACACAGCCAGGGTTGGACAAACTAATAAACAAATAGATTCAGACGTAGATATATGGCTTAATGAGTTTAATATGCTGGTTTAATATGCTGATTTATCACTTCATACAGTACCCCTAGAATCAGAAACTCACTATTGACCATATTTGGAATGGTCATGAATATTAATAAGCTTGCTCTGATGCAGGTGCACTCTCTCTGTCTCACACACACTCACACACACATAACTTGATCTGCTCTCAAATGAACGTGCAAATATTTTAACAAACGGGGCGTCACGGTGGCGCAGTGGTTAGCACAATCACCTCACAGTAAGAAGGTCGCTGGTTTGAGGCCCGGCTGGGTCAGTTGGGGTTTCTGTGTGGAATCTGCATGTTCTCCCCGTGTTGGTGTGGGTTTCCTCCGGGTGCTCTGGTTTCCCCCACAGTCCAAACACATGTGCTATAGGGGAACTGATGAACTAAACTGGCCCTAGTGTAGGAGTGTGTGAGTGTGAATGAGTGTGTATGGGTGTTTCCCAGTGATGGAAGGGCATCCGCTGTGTAAAACATATGCTAGATAAGTTGGCGGTTCATTCCACTGTGGTGACCACTGATGAATAAAGGGACTAAGCTGAAGGAGAATGAATGAATGAATTTGCACAAACGGCGTGGATCTTTGACTGAAGTTCTTGATCTGACCTACATGGAGTGAGTGCGCTCTGATATAAACCCGTCAGAGTAACCTCGTTTACTGCTGGGCAGGATTGTAGATAAAATACAGCCTGAACTATAATTAAACTCAACAAACGAGACTGACAGAGATGGTGTTGTGTTGTACTTTGAAGCTATAGTGTGAATGTAAACAGCCAGGAATTAACATCAGCCTCTGCATGAACAGGCGATGCGGAATAGAGTGTGTTGCTGATCTCTCACTGGAGTGACACACACCGAGCGATACAACACGATACTTAAACACGCATTTTACACGCAGCAGTGTACATGTGTCTGTCGGAACATGTGCACACATGAAAGAGACAGTTCAATATGGCGTATGCCTCTTCAGGGAGGAGCTGAATGAATGTTTAATCTGTATATCCTGCATTTTGTGTCCTGACGAGCATGTGAACAGACACTGTTGGTGGAGTCGTTGCATATACTGGACTTCTATTATTAGAGTAAGCCTAGGAAGAGCCAGATCTAAAATATAACACAAGCAATAATGAATGACGGTGTGACAGTAGAGATGGCCTGAGCAGATCATGCATGTATCGGCAGTGCATTCCAGAGTATTGGCCAGCAGCTGGAAACACAGCGTCCTCTTGAAGTTCACATCTGCTTCTGTGAACCAGCTGAAGGAGCTGATCAGCAGACCTCAGAGAAGAAGATCCTCGCTAATGCTGCCAAACACGGTGGAGCGGTCCGTGTACAGATTAAAACCAGCAGGATAGCGTGTGTTGTAACGTGGGCATGTTTTCTGTGTTCTGCTTTCAGGGAGCTCCGGGATACGAGGGCATCATGGGAAAGCCGGGGCCGGTGGGTGGGCAGGGGACCTCTGGGAAGCCAGGTCCTCAGGGTCTTCCAGGAATCCCAGGACCAGCGGTGAGATCCTCGACTCCTCAGGGGGTTTCCACACCTTGCACCACACAAGGGGTTCAGGAACATTCTGAAGCACAGGAGTATCTGGGTGTTGACCTGCGACTCTGCAGACTGAAATCATTCCAGAATCAGTTCTGAAACTGATGAAACGCGTCACTATTCTCTCTTACATTAACTCTTAGCATAGCTTTGAAGAGTGCTTAGAGTGCCATCTGCTGTTAAGTGTATAGCGCCGTCTGCTGTTAAACACTAGCATATAATGCCGTGTGCTGTTAAACAAAAGCGTATAGCTCCATCTGCTGTTAAAAACTAGCATATAACGCCATTGGTTGTTAAAAACTAGCATATACTGCCATCTGCTTTTAAAAACTAGCATATAGCGCCATCTGCTGTTAATAACTAGCATTAATGCCATCTGTTCCAATTGTATAACGCCATCTGGTGTTAGCATATAGCACCATCTTCTGATTAAAAGTAGCATATAGACCAGGGGTCACCAATCTCGGTCCTGGAGGCCCGGTGTCCTGCAGGGTTTAGCTCCAACTTGCCTCAAAACACCTGCCAGGATGTTTCAAGTATACCTAGTGAGAGCTGGATTAGCTTGTTCAGGTGTGTTTGATTAGGGCTGGAGCTAAACTCTGCAGGACACCGGACCTCCAGGAACAAGTTTGGTGACCCCTGATATAGAGCCATCCTCTGTTACAAAGTAGCATATAGAGCCATCTGCTGTTACGATATAACACCACCAGCTGTTAAAACTAGCATAGATCGCTATCTACAGTTAAAAACTAGCTTAGAGTTTCAATCACAATGGTTTCTGACACCAGTATCTCTGCTTTCAGAAGTAGCGTTAGAGTGATTGCTCTACAGGGATCTTAGGCTGCGTCCGAAACCGCCCACTACTCAGTAGGTACTGCATTTGAATTTAAACGTACTGCTCGGACGTTAGAAAAGTGCGCTCTATACAGTATGAATGCGAGAAGAATGAATGGAATTTGGAGGTACTACATCCGCCATTTTGTCATGGTCACCTGACCTACCTGCGTCAGTTGCGTCGCTGCACTCCCATTCATGAATTCTCTCGCGGGGCATCATGGGATGCGCACTTCAGAATCTCGCTGTAAGTAGTAAGTCATCCGTATACTTCTCGCATACTGATTTTCCAATTCCATGAATTCGGACATACTACTCGACTCGCGTACTGTTTTTAGCGCACTGTATAGTATGAAAGTATGCGGTTTCGGACGCAGCCTTAGTGTTTTCAGGAATCCTAGTGTAGAGTCAGTGTGTGCGACTGTGCTGGCGCCCCCTGCTGGCCTGGAGCTGAGCCGCTCATCAGTACTGCTGTAATGAAGCTGAAGATCACACACTCTCTCTCTCTCTCTGCAGGGGGAACAAGGCCTGAACGGACCCCCAGGACAATCCGGACCCCCGGGGCCGATGGTAACACTGAGAGTCCCCCTTACTGTGCTGATGTGTAATGTAACGCAGGCGGATGATGATTCTGTGTGTGTGTGTGTGTGTGTGTGTGTGTGTGTGTGTGTGCAGGGCCCAGCTGGACTAGCAGGACTGAAGGGAGATCCGGGAAAGAAAGGAGAGAAGGTGCAGCATCTCACACACATTCATCAGTTTACAGCCACAGATGTGGAGTAGAGTCATGAGCAGAACTGTAATATCTGCTAGATGATCAGTGAGAGCATCAGCGTCTCCATCAGCAGCGCTGCACAGCTCCTCATCCCTCCTCAGCTCCTGCACAGGTCTCACTGAGAGGAGTGTATCCTGCGCCTAAATGAGCTGCGCCTCAGAAGACCAAACGCAATGAACACGGTGAACACCCGCGGCGGCTTCTGGAGGCGTGAGACGGGAGCAGACAGATGCTCAAGACAGTTCTGGAGGGAATAATGATACTAGAAGAATAAGGGTTCATGGGGGTATGCCTAACCAATCCACTTGGGTTTTGTGTACTTGGAGAAGGCATTGGACCATGTCCCTCGTGGTGTTCTGTGGAGGGTGCTGTGGGAGTATGAGGTCAGAGGCGCTCTGTTAAGGGCCGTCTTGTCCCTGTATGAACAGAGTAGGACTCTGGTTTGGATTGTTGGCAATAAGTCAGACTTGTGTCCAGTGCATGTTGGACTCCAGCAGGGCTGCCCTCTGGCACCAGTTCTGGGCATAATTTGTATGGACGGAATTTCAAGGCGCAGCCTTGGGCTGGAGGGGGTCGGGTTCGGGGACCACAGGATCTCATCTCTGTTATTCACAGACGATGTTGTTCTGTTGGCCTCATCAGACATGGACCTTCAGCATGCACTGGGGCGGTTTGCTGCCGAGTGTGACGCGGCTGGGATGAGAATCAGCACCTCCAAGTCCGAGGTCATGGTGCTCCACCGGAAAAAGGTTGTTTGCATCTCCAGGTTGGAGGAAAGTCCTTACCCCAGGTGGAGGAGTTCAAGTATCTTGGGGTTTTGTTCTCAGGTGAGGGAAGGATGGAGCGTGAGATTGACAGGATTGGTGCAGCGGCAGCAGTCGATGTACCGGTCCGTTGTGGTAAATAAGGAGCTGAGCCGAAGGCAAAGCTCTCGGTTTACTGGTCAGTCTCTGTTCCTACTCTCACCTATGGTCATGAGCTTTGGGTCTGACCGAGAGGACAAGATCTCGGATACAAGCAGCCGAAATGAGTTTCCTCCTCAGGGTGGCAGGGCGCACCCTTAGGGATAGGCTGAGGAGCTCTGTCACCCGGGAAGGGCTCGGAGTAGAGCTGCTGCTCCTCCACATCGAGAGAAGTCAGCTGAGGTGGCTCGAGCATCTGTTTCGGATGCCTCCTGGATGCCTACCTAGGAAGTTGTTCCAGGCATGTCCCACCGGTAGGGGGCCTCAGGGAAGACCCAGGACGCTGGAGGGACTATGTCTCTCGGCTGGCCTGGGAACAACTCAGGATCCCCCCGGAGGAGCTGGAGGAAGTGTCTGGGGAGAGGGAAGTCTGGAGTTCTCTCCTAAGACTGCTGCCCCCGTGACCCGGCCCGGAAAAGCAGATGAAAATGAGATGAGATGAGAAGAAGAATACTGAAGCACTGTGATGACGGACTGACGGAGGGCTGAGGCCGTCTACAATCAGCACAACAACATCTCACATCTGCAGCAGTGGAGAGCTGGAGACATGGAGAGCTGCAGACCCACATTACTGACGCAGAGACCCTCACACACAAACTTATACCTGGCAGATCATCTGAGAGACACTACAGCACTGAAGCAGCAGACTTTACTCACTTTACTCGTCTGTTTACATCAGTGTTTATGAGCATTTCTGTGTGAGATTCCAAAATGCACATAAAAGAGGCAGATGGAAACACACACGTCATACATCACTTCATCATACCTGTGTGTGTGTGTGTGTGTGTGTGTGTGTGTTAGGGTCATGGCGGTCTGATCGGCTTGATTGGGCCTCCAGGTGAGTTTGGAGAGAAAGGTGATCGAGGACTGCCAGGAAACCAGGGCTCACAAGGGGCCAAGGGAGACGAGGTGAAGCGCACACACACACACTCTTACACACACACTAAATCATAGACACACTTTTACACACACACACACACGAGCAGGACATTCAGTGGTGTTTGTGCTGACAGGGCCCGGTTGGACCTGCAGGACTCACCGGACCACCGGGACCACCAGGACTGTCTGTGAGTCTGATTTTGAGTGTGTGTGTGTGCTCTGGATCTTCTCTGTTGTTCAGATCTCACTGAATCAGTCTCTGTGTTTCAGGGGTCCATGGGGCAGAAAGGGTCGAAAGGAAACCAGGTGATGCACACACACACACACACACACACACACACACAGAGCTTCATCTCACAAG
>CAIGQQ010037501.1:0-14497 GCA_903798035.1 Danio albolineatus | reverse complement strand
CACACACACACACACACACACACACACACACACACACACACACACACTCACATTCTGCTCCTGCACAAGCTGAACCATCTCTCACACACCACCCACTCCATCACTGAGCTGCACAGGCATGCGCACACACACACACACACACACCTCTGAGAGCTGCGCACCACACACCATCTGCACACAAACACTCCTGAAATACACGAGTGTGCACACACAGCATCTATTGCACTACAATTAAACCCTTGTGAAGCCCACGGTGTTTAACCCTGCAGCTGAGACTGTGTTAAATCTGTGATGGATCACATCAAACATCTCCATCCAGCAGAAGCCCAGAGCAGCCGTGGGGGTCACAGGGGTCTACCCTCACACGGCTTACCACATCCCAATGCACAACTGCCAACCACACCTACATCACAACCAGTGCAAAGTAAACAACAGATACCCTAACACACACAGAGATGTGCTCTCCCACACACACACACACACACACACACACACACACACACACACACACACACACGTCTAAAGCCCCTTTAACTGCGCCATACCCTCTGTACCACCCGACAAAGTTCATTAATCCTCCAGCGGTCTGTGGTCTGTCGAGCAGCTGCAGGTCACAACTACAACAACATAAAGAAGACCCGTTTCTGAATTAATGATACGTATTACATAACACACACACACACACACACACACACACACACGCACTGTTTCTCGGTGTGTTCTCCTGCGCGCTCGGCGCTGTGCTGTGTGCTGTTGTCTCTCTGCAGTAATCCGCGATCTTCATCAGGTTCTGCTCTTACCTCGGTGCTGTTTTCCTCTGTGGCGCAGGCTGGAGATGGAGATCTTCCTCTCGTTTATCTTCTGCTGTGCGTGTGTGTGTGTGTGTGTGTGTGTTCGGGATTGTGTGGAGATCAATCTGCTGAAGTGTGTGTGCTGGAGGATGCTTTCATTTTCAGCCTGTAGGGTGCGTCATCAGCGCTCAGCCAATCACACGCCGGCAGTCGCGATCTAATTACAATTTACAGAAGCAGTGAGAGTGTGGAGACCCGCCGAGAGGGGTTTCAGCAACCCGGGCAGAGCTCAGACGGGTTATACTGGTTATTCAGAGTGTTTAATGGCTTCAGTCGTTCATGTCAGAGTCAGTCTGCGTCCGTCGACCTCAGCAGAGCAAAGTTAGCTGGATGTTTGAGATTAGGAGCAGCACTCCTGCTGTCTCATTAAACCTCAACTCCTGCAGGTGAGCACCACCGCCAGCCTGGGGAACTGGACTGGGGAACTGGACTGGGGAACAGCACCCATGGCCACGGTCAGCTAAACGCCTCAATGGAGCAGAAGAGAGGAGCTTGATGAGCGCTGAGCAGCTGCTGGACATCGGTCCGTCTGGCGGTCACTGTCCTGCGGTCTGGAGCTGGGGATCAACCACCTGTGCGCTGCTGAGCAGGTCTGGGAGCTCTCGTGTTCACTAAAGGGCTGGAGCTGGACAGGCAGGACATCCAACTGAAGGAGATTCTGGACCTTGGCTGACGTGGACTTGACTTTAGAGACTCGTGCTGGAGTGTTGGTCCTCTGGGTTTGATCTTCTGATGGATGCAGGTGTTTCTGAGGTGTGTGGTGCAGGTGAGTTCAGGATTTAAACAGTACTCTTCCTGTAATTAGACTTAACATGTGTGACGAGCAGCTCCTGTCATTATATTCTCCATGAGGACTGCATCTGTCAGCTATTCTCCATGATCATGTCCATGCTCGCGACACCATGAGCTTATCTGAACACCTCTTGGATGCAGTGATAAGACACGTTCAGTGATGTGTGGCCTCAGCAGGGTATTAGTGCAGTGAAATCATCTTTCTGAGACCGTGGGTCAGTTTAAGGGTCTGTAGCAGCTTTAAAAAGCAGATGTGTCCAAACACAGCGATCACAGCTCAGTCTCTCACAGTAATGCGCTCGCTGAATCACTGATTCTTTTCTAAAAGGAAATTAAATCCATGAACATATGCAGCATTAAGAATCAATATTAAAATTAATAATGACATCAATGATGACACAGAATTTGTGTGTGTGTGTGTGTGTGATCGATCAGTGTGGTTCTCCTCTGTAGCCACTAGAGGGCAGTGTTTCTGCAGTCCTGTCTCTGTGCTCCAGTGTCCACATTACAGTAGACACAAGCACAGAGACACATCATATCTGTGAGATCTTTGGGGAGCTGGGGCTGACATTTGATGCCAAAATAAAAAGCATTAATCAACTTCACGCTTCTGTCTATCATGTTACAGCAGTGGCAATATAACTTACAATAATGCACATGACGTACATCTCTAGCTCTGTGGAGCTGTACAGTAGCAGCCTGTTTCCTGCTGATCTTTATATAAAAGCCTCCGTCTCTCTCTCTCTTTCTTTATATTCATTCATTCATTCTCCTTCAGCTTAGTCCCTTTATTAATCAGGGGTCACCACAGTGGAATGAACCACCAACTTATCCAGCACATATTTTACAGAGCAGATGCCCTTTCAACTGCAACCCAGAACTGGGAAACACCCATACACACTCAAATACTATGCCCAATTTAGCTTATCCAATTCCCCTATAGTGAATGTGGAGCACTGCACCACCACACTGCTCTATATTAAATATATATATATATGTGTGTGTGTGTGTGTGTGTGTGTGTGTGTGTTTGTGTGTGTGTTTGTTTGTGTGTGTATGTGTGTGTGTGTGGGTGTGTGTGTTTTTGTGTGTGTAGAAAATAAAGTGAACATGCAAAGTGTTCATGTTCCTCTCAGACACAGGCCAGGGTTATTGCGGTTTGAAATGAAAGCCTATTTATTATAAATCCACTATATATGATCATATTGGCCAATGATCACCAGCACTAACAGGTCTGAATATGCGTGAGATCATTCCATGTCATGATGCACTCACAGAAGCTTTGATTAGACTGAAGTGTCATTTGTGGATCGAGCTGCATGTGGAGCTGCATGTGGAGCAGGCCGAATCTCTTTAGGAGTGTCTTATTATTACTGTACAACAGAATAAGGGAGACAGCACACGCAGCCATTGATTCAGCAAGGTGGCGGTGTTTAATTAGGGGTGTCTGCCAGATTAGAGCTGAGCGTCTTCAGTGTCGGTGACAGCAAACGCTTCTGAACGTCTTTGGATGACAGATCATAGTGGTGCCCTGTAGAATGAGAAGAACAGTGGTGCTAGCTGGGGAACGCCTGTGCTGAGATGCTGGCCCTCGGACACCTGCAGCACCTCCCGGAGCGGGAAGACTTTATAATGTAGAACCTGATTAAATACAGTAGTAAGCCTCTATAAGCCCCAGGGCACGAGGGCAGTGGTCTGCCATGTGTACTTTGTTTAGTGAGAGGTCTTAAAAGACACAAGTTTATTTTTAGCTGCATTTGCCTTTTGATACGAGACAAAGAGGGTCAATTTTACATCAAATCTAACAGGCTGTGGATTAAAGGGGTGATTGTTGCCCGCTTCTTTCCCCAAGCCATAGTGTTTCCTCTTAGAGTACGGCTGAGGACAGACCCTGCAGGTACGCTATTGATTCAGAAATGTATGCTTGCTTTACTCACAATGTGATTTTTGTGAGCTGTAGTCGAGATCTTTACTCACCACATACCACAGCTACAATGATTAATTACTAAATAAAAGCAGGACACTAATCAGACTGACCTGTAGTGCATAAAGGTCTATCGTGACCCCAGTGTGTGTAAAGCTGTGAGCGCCAGCGTTGCTCTCTCTGTTTGGATGTGTGCTGTAAAACATGAGATGATTGTGGCAAGGCAAATCCAAACTCCCCATTGCCACATGAAGATGATTGAGGACGTGCTGCTGTTCCTGTGTTGTTTTTCAGATTATACTGAGCAATTAGGAACATTTCCCTTTTCCATCTTCCCCTGCGGTGTGGATTGTAGTCAGACTAGCAAGCTGCTAATGTGCTTAAGGCTCCTCGTTGTAGAGTAACTCTCCTGTAATCCTCAAATCCTCTTCATAAAACCCACCTGTGTGAAATATGCTGAGCCCTGAGCATCCAGGCCTTTCACAGGGCCAAGGGTAGCCGTAGTCCACCTGACTCCACACAATCTAGAACATGCCAAACTCCTGGCTTAACGCACTGGTTTAAAATAAGACTGAGGGGATTCCTAATCACTGAGTTGGTGCACTTCATCAGATACTGTGTGTCATATTTGGCTGGTTAATATTGTTTTTTTTTCCAGAAATCTGGTTCCTCTAGTGTAGGTGTTATTAAACGGGACTAACATCACCAAGGGAACGCACAACCTGGCTAAAATGAACATCTCGAGCACTGGTATAGATACTGCTGGTATACAGCTATTAAAGTGCTTTATTGTTCCAAAGCAGTTTCACAAATAATCAGAACAATAACAGAATCATTAATGTCTGAAGTGTGCTGAATCTGCTGTGGCAGGCTTATTTTGACTATATCTTAGTAATTTCATACAGTTGTCCTTAATTAATCAGTTATTCGTTCATTCATTCATTCATTCAGTTTCTTTTCAGCTTAGTCCCTTTATTAATCCGGGGTCGCCACAGCGGAATGATCCGACAACTTACCCTGCATATGTTTTACGCAGCGGATACCCTTCCAGCTGCAACCCATCTCTGGGAAACATCCATACACACTCATTGGCACTCATACACTACAGACAATTTTTACCCAGTTCCCCTATAGCGCATGTGTTTGGACTGTGGGGGAAACCGGAGCACCCAGGGGAAACCCACACCAACACGGGGAGAACATGCAGACTCCACACAGACACACCAACTGACCCAGCCGAGGCTCGAACCAGAGACCTTCTTGCTGTAAGGCCAAAGTGCTACCCACTACGCCCCCGTGACGCCCTGTCCTTAATTACATTTAAAAGAAGAAAAAAAGTATTACTTGGCAGGAGTGTGTGTTGAACACTGAGGAGGCTCCCACTCTACCGAGCGCTTGATGATTTATTAATCTATTGATTATTTACATGATAATAAATGACTGTAAACACATGTCCAGATGAGCTTCTGTTTTGCCTTCTAGATTATATTATTAACCTGAAATAGTGTTAAGAGTGAACTCAGCACATGATCCTCCTCCTCTTTTATATGTTGTCCTTCATTATATGGCTCAGAGATGTCTGTCGTACAGATGTCTGCAGTGTTCACGCCGCACCTTTGGGTTAGACTACAGAGAGGTTCATTAATAGTGTTTTCCTTTTAAAAATCTCCTGCTTTATATCATTTCAACCAAACACAACTGTGATTTCCCCGTGTGTGTGTGTGTGTGTGTGTGTGTGTGTGTGTGTGTGTGTGTGTGTTGTAGAACTTCACTGTAGAAGTGTGCTGTTGTGTGTCAGAGAAAGTTCAGGGCTTCTTATTTTCTACCTGCGTCTCAGGTACAGCCTTAATAAGTTGATAAGTTGCCAGATATGCAGTGCAATGATGGCTGGGATTATTTTATTATCTCTGGCCTAAATAGACTGCTGCTGACAGCCTGGAAACATCAGCTAATCCCCATAGAGTCTCTATAAAGCGGGGTGTCCGATCGCCCCATCCAGTCGTAGCACGGTCCTGCCTCGTTTCTCCACAGTCCTGCCAAGACATCTAGAGATTACCGCAGAAGGGGCTGAGCGCCACATCCAACCGCAGCCATGAACGGTACAGAGGGACCGGCATTCTACGTGCCTATGTCCAACGCCACCGGGGTGGTCCGGAGCCCGTATGACTACCCACAGTACTACCTGGTGGCGCCCTGGGCATATGGCTGCCTGGCAGCCTACATGTTCTTCCTGATCCTCACCGGCTTCCCCGTCAACTTCCTCACGCTGTACGTGACCATCGAGCACAAGAAGCTGCGCACACCCCTTAACTACATCCTGCTGAACCTGGCCATCGCCGACCTCTTCATGGTGTTCGGCGGCTTCACCACCACCATGTACACCTCCTTGCACGGTTACTTCGTGTTCGGCCGCCTGGGCTGCAACCTGGAGGGCTTCTTCGCCACCCTGGGCGGTGAGATGGGGCTGTGGTCGCTTGTGGTACTGGCCATTGAGCGCTGGATGGTGGTCTGCAAGCCGGTCAGCAACTTCCGCTTCGGGGAGAACCACGCCATTATGGGGGTGGCCTTCACCTGGGTCATGGCCTGCTCCTGCGCCGTGCCGCCGCTGGTGGGCTGGTCGCGTTACATCCCCGAGGGCATGCAGTGCTCCTGCGGCGTTGACTACTACACCCGCGCCCCCGGCGTCAACAACGAGTCCTTCGTCATCTACATGTTCATCGTGCACTTCTTCATCCCTCTGGTGGTCATCTTCTTCTGCTACGGCCGGCTGGTGTGCACCGTGAAGGAGGCTGCGGCCCAGCAGCAGGAGTCCGAGACCACGCAGCGGGCCGAGCGCGAGGTCACCCGCATGGTCATCATCATGGTCATCGCCTTCCTCATCTGCTGGTGCCCCTATGCCGGCGTGGCCTGGTACATCTTCACTCACCAGGGCACCGAGTTCGGGCCCGTCTTCATGACCCTGCCCGCCTTCTTTGCCAAGACCTCCGCCGTCTACAACCCCTGCATCTACATCTGCTTGAACAAGCAGTTCCGCCACTGCATGATCACCACCCTGTGCTGCGGCAAGAACCCCTTCGAGGAGGAAGAGGGCGCCTCCACCACCGCCTCCAAGACCGAGGCTTCGTCCGTGTCTTCCAGCTCTGTGTCTCCAGCGTAAACTCCTTCCAGACACTCTCGAAGCAGCGACCTGCACTGGGCTCCCACGGCAAACCACACAGAGACCACGAAGCGCTCAGCCCAGGGAAACGAGCGACCGCTACCACTTGCAGAAAAAAATGTCTGTCAGTTTTCCTTTTTGTATTTTTACAAAACCCAATTGGTTCAACCAAAAGACAGTTTTGAGAGAGGACAGACCCTGTCCTGGTTTCAGTACATCATCCAGCGAGTCCAGCGTAACGGTGCATAAGATCCTTCCTGCTTTCTCCTCCTAAAATGCAGCAGAAGGAAACACATCTTAACTCTCTTACTGCTGGACTCCTTATACTGGCTTTGTTGTGATTGTAGAGGCATGTATTCAAGGCAACGTAACAATAAAAAGCACTTTGCAAATTAAATCGCTCTCTTTATGTTTTGATTGAGCTGTGACAGTAATGTGAACGTAGCATTTAGAACTGAATAAAGGATCATGGTGGCTGATGAGAGCTGTAATGTGGCTTGTATATTCCCACCGTAACTGCTTTCAGGACAGCACTGGTGTGTTTTCATCTGTGTATGTGATTAATTATTATTATTATTATTATTATTATCATTATATTATTATTATTATTATTAGGTAGCTACTAGGAGATATGATTAAATAGACCATGGGCTTTACTTTGTGTCTCACATATACTACTGAGCTTGAAGAACAGTGTGATGTAAACATTAGGGTTAGGACTGTAGTGGTTAAACTTCTGGGGGAAATTGGTTTGTGGTAAAGCTGAGCCTGTAACTACAAACATTTCATCAGTGCTAGAGTTTAAAACGAATACAATATTTATGTATGTACACGAGTATATTAAATCAAGACTATAAAATGAGATCAGGCAGAAATTAAAATAGTATCAAGACAACAACACGAGTTTCAGAGGTAAAAATAGCAGCACAATAATTATAGATATCACAGCAGGCTCAATATGCTGTTCAGTGCGAGTCTGAGACGGGCGATGCTCACTGTCACCTTGGATTAAAGGCTTTATGAAGGATGAAATGACAGGAATGTATGGATGAATTAGGCAGGATCAGAACAGTCGTGTTAATCCTACTGTAGGTCAAAGTGGTGACAATAGATTATGATTATGTACAGCTAGCCTTTCACTAGTATCTCTGCAAACCCAAATACAACACACACACACAACAGCAGGTAAGAGCTCAGGATCAGGTGAGCTATAAACAGGCAGACTCAGACTGTGTGTTTGTGTGTGTATGTATGTGTGTAATATATATATATATATATATAATGTGGTAAATTCCAAGGCCGTGTCTTCAGTGTCCACAGATTGGATTCTGCCTCCGCTTTGGGCATTAAGCAGATCAGGGCCCTGTCTTATTTGTTTATTACCTGTTTTTAGTGCACATGTATTACACACACTGAACTGAACACACACTGGTGAATTTGTATGGAAAACTTTATTTGATAATAAAAATAGCATTCACAGACTTCTTTTTGATAGCTACATATACATCGTGATCCATCCAAACGAGAAGAAGAGAAAAAACTTTACTGTGTGAGTCCACTTCTACTTAGACTAATGTTAAACCTCATGAGTCAAATAAAGCTATGGACAATGCAGAATTTGTATATTTATATATATATATTTATATATTTATATGCATAGTTTTGTAAAAAGAAAGAAACATTAGACCATATACATGTACAGCTTTTATGGACAGAAAAGAGCATTTAAAATCCATATAACTTTGCAGAGACCACAGACAGTATACAAGATCTGTAGGAAAAAGCAGGCGATCATCACGACAGATATTCCTGGAAAACCGTCATTCAAGCAAGCGCTCCTGTGTGCCCAACGTCTTCCAGAATAAACATCTTCTTCAGGTGTTTGTACAGAGAAAGGCAACCGTTTCCTTACCTACACAGCTTTAAAGTACATACAGTAATAAAAACCTGTACAAAAGACAGTGGCTGATACGCTCATGATACAGTACTGTTCAGATGGAGGAACTCCCTGCTCCCGCTCCTGGTCAATCACGAAACTCTTGTGTTCCCGGTCAAACACGTATTGCGGATGGAGGACACGGGTGGCTCAGTTTGGCAGATCTGGAGTCTTTCAGATCAAACCTGAAGCTTCAGTGCAGAAACTGTACATTCAGGGCAGAATCCACAGATCGGTCCTATCCTGCCTTTGGTACTCTACTTCTGGAGGTAAAAGTGGCTGCTGCGTCGGGACAGAGCTCGGGTTAAAACCATTGTGAATTAAAAGAGGCCACAAAGGAATATGAAGGGACTAAAAGCAGACGAGTTGCTCTCGTTTGACATATATCCAGTGTTTCTGTGTTCCTGAAGCTCAACTGGAGCTCGCACATATTACTGATAAAATATACAGCTTCGATGCACTTTAAGCCACTTTTTAAAAGCACCTGATTCGTTCAGAAAATATACATTTTGTAATAACTCGCTTTAAGCTAATTTTGTGTCAAGTTTTCTCAACTGTGCACATGTGCCATTAGTTTCATTTCAGGTGGTTATGCTAAAAAATAAAGTCTACAACAACAACACAAATTGTGCCACAAGATCCCTTTCTGCTGTCATTTTAGCGTTTTTTGCTCGTGGGCGGCTCGTGCCTCAGTCCAGTGCAGGTTTCAGACAACCACAGTCAGATATCGTACAACAGACTAAGATGCTTTCTCAAACGTCACATTTCAGTTTGTGGAAATAAATAAACAGCTTAAATACATTACTCAATCAAACAGTAGCATCAGAGTTCAGGGGTTCCCACGGGTCGACTCAGATGTACAAACAAGGAACTAAAAGTCAAACGCTTGTGCTCTGGTTCAGTCGGTCTGAACTGGGAGAAAACAGGAGGACACAACGGGAACGCAACATTCTGGGACGGAACTGCATCTGGAACAGGACATGGCTCTTCGACACAGGATGTGGAAGCAGTGTGAGGGATGAGGGACGGTCCGCGCTGGTCAGGTCAGATGCTGAGGTCTGCGTGGTTCTCCTTGTACAGGCGTCTCTTTGCCGGAGAGTTCTGTCCTCGGGCCGCTGCGCTGACGGCTCTCAGAGCGTTATAGTAATCCCTCAGCTGTGGAGTCGCTGCCTCCTCCAGGAAGCTGCCGTCACTGCTGCTGTCCGACTTCCTGTGCAGGAATGTGTCTGCACCGCCGCTGAGGTGCGCTTTCGGAGAGCTGTTCAGCAGAGCGTTCCTGTTCTTCAGCCCACGGTCGGGAGTGCGGCCCAGGGTGCTGGAGGTGAAGCCGTTCCTGCCGGGGGTCTTGGGCTCTCTCTGGGCCGGGACGCTCCTCTGAGGGGTGGACATCTGAACAAGAGGCTCCTGCGGGCCCCGATCCGGCGACGTCTCCTTGTAGGAGCGGCTGGTGCGACGGTCCACAGACTTGGCTCGGCGGCGCTCTGGGGAAGGGTTGCGCTTCCGCCCGGAGGAGCGGTCCAGGGACCCGCTGCGCACCTGAGAGCCCGAGCTGTTCTGGGGGTCAGCGGACGGCCTGCGGCCTCGCCTCTGCAGGTCCTGGTTGGAGGTTTTCCTCCCAAACCCACCCTCCTTCCTCAGGGTCTTGAAGAGCTTGGCGATGCCACTCTCCGACTCCGACTTCTTGACCTTGGAGCGGTCCGGGGACAGTGACGGGCTGGGGTGGTTGTTCCAGGGCTGGTGGTGTGGAGCACTGGGGAACAGGCCGGGGCCCGGGGTCTTCTCTGGGTCTCTGTGGTGTAGCTGGCGCTGCTTGGTCTGGGGTGGGGAGTGATATTCAGATGTGTAGCTGGACTCGGACGGATGATAAAACGGGCCACTGGCCAGCAAGGGCCTCACTTCCGAATTATTTTGTGGCCTGGGTGAGGGAGGGTAGCTGTCATTTGGGCCGTCTGTAAATCAATGGAAAAAGAGATTAGATTTAAAGCACCCGATGAGACGGCACATAAGACTGACGGCACATGAAAGCAGAACAATCACGTAGAAACATCTATACACACAGTCAAGGGCTTGGACGAGGGAACTTTATATATATGGACGATAAGTCATGTACACCAGGGCTAAGCCTGTTCCTGAGAGGTCAGCTAAAGCACGTCTGCGCAGATGTTTCTGGATACCATAATTCACTTGCTCAGGTGGGCTTAATTAGGGCAGACGATAACCTCTGCAGGACAGGTCTGGACTCATCTGGTCTACATGACTGAACTACACAGACGGAGGTATGGAAATTATATGGTGACAAAGCATAGCTAGCTTATATTTAGGGTGCGACTGAGCAAAGCTCGAGCTCCTGAGAGGAGAAATGAGACTGAAATGAAAGGCATCAGCACCAGAGGACACTTCTTCATTTATTGGCCACTTTTGGGTATTTCTGAACGTCATCATGTTTAACCCTTTACGATGCAGAAGGCTTGTTTGATCAGTGTAATGGTTGCCTATGCACTGTGAGGACATCAGCAGATTTCTGGAGATTGAACAGCATCTTCACTGAGCAACTATAATCAGGCAGGGTTAAAAGTCAAAACGCATGATTTAAAATCCTGAAATGTAGGATGTCCAGACCGACATGACGAGGTGCTCCTCCACCACCTACAGCTCAGGATCCGCTTGGGGAGCATTATCTAGACCCAGAGGAGACGGGAAGACTCTCCGCAGACCACCAGAACAGGGTGAGCTTTAAAGGGTCACAGTTATTAGCATAATTACAGCATCAAGAAGAGCCACCACACACAACTCTCATGGTGAGCACTCGATGAAGGCCTTGGCAATCAGTTCATTCAGGTACTTCAACTCAGATAGCATGACTCTCCTGCAGGGTTTAAGCCTGAGTCTGTGCTAATGACAGCGGATGAGCACACTGTGGACCACAGGAACAGCACTGCATCAGCTCGCTTTACTTGTCCACATGACTGAAACTGTCAACAGATCTGATCTCTAGATGCTGATAGAGCCAAAGCTGGAGGACAAAGAAAACAACACATCAATATGGACAAATGTCCTCAATGTTTCCCAAACCCAGCTTATAAAATCACCCTAACTTCAGTATGTGTTTACACGTCAGTCTCAGAAACCTTTCTACGTGGACTGCATTTCAACAATCAACAGAAAATAATAAACTATACTTGTTCACGTTTTTACATCATAACCTCTACTCTAAGACGTTTAAACACGGATATAAATGGTGCATTTTGTCCAAACTGGAAACTGATGAAGTATGTCATGAAGACAACGACGAAACATGAACAGCCAAACACTGACCTAAAATAGGCTAACCCACCAGCCAATTCTGTTTAATAGACAACTAAACACAGACAGCTCGCCTAAAACAAGGACAAATGTGACTATCAGTGAAAATCTAACAGACATCTGACAATAGCCCAAAGACAGAGCAGTCATCAGGTTAGACAGACTCCACATGTGTGGTCACTCAGTCCTGTGTGTGTGAGGACGGGTCTAGCTTTGGCCATTTCTTATACGTCCACTAGATCTTTAGCTTTGTTCGAGCCAGTCAGTCTATTTTTAGGCATCTATTACACTTCTTTTTTTAACACAAGGGACTGCTGAGTAGTTTTCTCCATGCAAAATGTGGATTTTTGCAACGTGACGCAGATGTTTTCTGTAATATTGACCCATGCGTGTGATCAGACAGACAGGAATGTGTCAGCAGCGTCACGCATGCATCTGAGCGTCTTCATGACAGACAGTACTGCATGCCTGACAGCGGGAGATGGAGCGTGGATGGGGAGCTGCTGAGGGCCTGAGCATCACTGGGTGACGGAGGAGGACACAGAGCGTGCTTTACAAACCGTGGCTTGGTTTTGACCCATAAGGTAGAAGCACGGCTCGCCCAGCTTATCGTTCCTCAGACAGGCAGCGAGATGAGGAGCCATCATAGCTGAGGAGAGCGCAGATCCGCAAGAGAAAAACAGACAGATCAAGCAAACATCTCTCTCTGCAGACCATGGAGAACAGCAGAACAGAAGCAGACTCTCCAGGATGACAGAAGACCTGCGAGACTCACCGTACTCCGGCACGGACCCGTCTCCTCGTTTCAGCACCAGCCTCGCCCAGCGGCCGCCCGTCTTGATCAGCTCGATGGCGCGGGAATGCTTCATGTTCTTTGTGCTTTCTCCATTGATCTCCAGAATTTCATCTCCGACCTGTAGAGAAGGTGAAGACACACGTTATTAATATATGTTCAAGTCTTAATAGTGCAGTGTGTAGGATTGGCACCAAGTGGTTGAGCTGGGTATGGCAGTCTCTATGCACTAACTACACACAGTAAAAGGACGCATCCGTCACAACCACGCCTGAACTTCTACTTTAGATCTGGTTTATTTTTCTGCGTATGATCTCCTCAGATTGTGTGCTTTATTCAGTGTTAAACGCGATCAGTGTGAAGTTATATGACATAATACTACTGCCGAAAGCAGCTCAGAGAGTCACCTCAGATATAGGACATAAAGCAGACAGACAGTTTGAGAATGAACATCAGACCTCTTACTGCAAACCAACTCAGCATTTACTGTTAATAACATTAAAGAGGTTTATTATTATGTCTTGATTAGCAGCACCATACTGGAGAGCAGTGCAGTATTGTGTGCTTCTGAAGGGATCTGCTAATTGAATGTTTCTGTCGTGTTGCGTCTGCTGTGGACACACAAATACACACGTTTATCACTGGAATCTTGTCATGTTGCATGTTGTCAGGAATGAACTGCCAACTTATCCAGCATATGTTTTATACAGTGGACGCCCTTTCAGCTGCAACCCATCACTGGGAAACATCCATACACACACACACACTACGTACAGTTTAGCTCACCCAATTCTTCTATACCACATATCTTTAGATTTGTGGGGGAAACCGGAACACCGCCAACTGACCCAGCCGAGACTTGAACCAGCGGCCTTTCTGCTGTGAGGAGATCGTGCTACCCACTGCTCCACTGTGACACCTATTCACAATATTTATATTATTATTTACTAAAAACAAAACTCGATGAGTAGCAGAACACTGAAGGCTCTCTAGTGTTGACAGCTAATCTCCATTAGGTGTGAAACAGAAGCTGCGGCTGGAAGAGCATCCGCTGTGTAAAATAATTGGTGGTTCATTCCACTGTGGGGAGCCCTGATAAAGCAGGGAATAAGCTGAAGGAAATTAGTTTTGTAAATGTTGGCTGCTCAAATTAAAGCAGTAATCTTCTACACAGTAGTCTAAACTGCGCTCGCTGCTAATAATCCTCATCCGTATGAGAGTCTGTCTCGCCTCTAGTCCAGCAGAAACACTCTGAAATCAAGCAGCACTTCCAGACGATCAGACAATATAGTGCTGTTTTCAGAAATAATGAGTCAGCGTGACGAGAGTTTCTCCTTAAACCAGGCAGAATCATCTGCTGTAGTGAAGCGAGCACACAGAGGCCGGCTGCAGTCTCACTGGAGTCCTCCAACACCAGCAGAGGACACCATCATCAGACGCTCAGACACGTCTGCAGGACTGATCCTCTGTGTTGAGAGACCAGTGCTGTGATGATGGAGTGTCGTGTGTGTCGGAGGTTCAGTTTCTCCTGCTGAAGCGGAAACACACATCCTCTCGCACAGACGCACAACACACACTCCTGTTTCAGTCGGCTCTTGTCTGTTTGGTGTGTTCACACACAGCTGTCCAACACGACGTGAAAACACAGTCCAGTTTCATTGGTAGCTGGTTGTCCTGACACAGAAAGATGAGCAGGTGTGTGTGTGTGTGTGTGTGTGTGTGTGTGTGTGTGTGTGTGTGTG
>CAIGQQ010037499.1:11244-25780 GCA_903798035.1 Danio albolineatus | reverse complement strand
GTGTGTGTGTGTGTGTGTGTGTGTGTGTGTGTGTGTGTGTGTGTGTGAGACACAACAGACAGGAAACTCATATTATGCATCAACCGAACACACCTAAACACACACCTGAACACACTCCTAAACACCTGAACACACCCAAAAACACACCTGAAAGCATCTATTAATCTGCTGCTGTATTCGTCTTTATTCATCCATTCATTCTTCTTCGGCTCAGTCCCTCAGGGGTTGCCACAGATGACCCCAATAAACCACCAACTATTTCAACATCTTTTACACAGCGTATGTTTGCTGCAACTTTAAGCTGCAACCCAGTACTGGAAACACCCATACACACTCACACACACACTCTCATACACTAGGGCCAGTGTAGTTGATCAGTTCCCCTATAGCGCATGTGTTTGGACTGTGGGGGAAACCGGAGCACCCGGAGGAAACCCACACCAACACGGGGAGAACATGCAGACTCCACACAGAAACACCAACTGACCCAGCCGAGACTCGAACCAGAGACCTTCCTGCTGTGAGGCCACAGTGCTGACCACTGCGCCCCCGTGTCGCCGTTAAACTTCAGTTGTAAGTGAACGGTCCCTGTGACTGCGGTTGTTAGTTTGGACTGATCCTCTGGAACTTCAGCAGCACTGACTCGTGTTCCCGCTGCTGCTGGAGGACTGAAGCGGTGTGTTCGGCGTACGGACGCCTCTCAGCTCCTGCTGTCCGGACCCTGAACCCTCAGCTCACTCAACATCCAGCAGTTCCGATGGTACGCCAGTACACAGCTCAGCATCCACAGGCTGTGTGTGTGTGTGTGTGTGAGTGTGTGTGTGTGTGTGTGTGTTTCTGAGCTGGCTAAAAATCAGAAGTGGCTTGCTGAAAAAAATGTTCCTCCCCCTCAAACAACACAGTTCTTCAGCGATGGTGGTGACTCACTGTGTGTGTGTGTGTTTGAGTATGTGTGTGTCTAGAACATAAGATACAATGAGATCTTGTGTGTTTCAGTGTGTGTGTGTGTGTGTGTGAGCAGAGACGTTGTGTGTGTTTCTGTTTTGACGCATCCAGCAAACCGACTGTAAAAAACTCAAAAGCTTAAATATTGCAGATTTATCAAACGACACACACACACACACACACTCACACACACACACACAATAATCTCTGTTTTTTCTTCAGACGCTCCTGTGGCATCATCTGGAGAAAGATCATCACTCTCATTCACAGTAAGAGACAAGCTGTGTGTGTGCGCATGTGTGTGTGTGTGTGCGTGCGGGTGTGTGTGTGAAATCAAAGTAAGAGTAATAGTGTCTAGAGTCTAGTGGAGAGGACTGCAGCGGTGTAACACTAAGGGTGAATTGAGGGAATAAACACAGTCGTGGCTGTAAAGGTAATGAAGAGCCTCGGCAGCTCCGTATCCCACAATGCACCACGGCTGTGACATCACAGCAGATTAAACACCTCCGTTACACTGGTCGCAGACGCTAGCCTTCAGGGATAGCTCACCCAACAATCAAACTCCGCTCAGTGTTTGTGTTCGTCCTGTGAGTGTGAGAGGAGCCTGGCGATCTGCTCCCCCTGCTCGTAAAGACCTCCTGAAGACACACTGATGCAGTAATCATGTCCTGCCAAACCAGCAGGTGGCGACATAACCCTGAGCATGAAGTCATGTTGGCCAATCAGAATCCTGCAGAAGCAGACGGCGCTGCACAAGCTGATCTGAGTACAGCAGGAAGCGGAGCATGCGGCGTCAGCAGGCCTGAGCTGGACCGAGCGGAGCTTCTGAGGAGACTGTAGGCGACACACTGCTCGTGCGCAACCCTGAGCTGATGACAGACGCTCCACAGGGGCCAGTGGGGTCACTATGGGGTCATCAGCATCACTGTGGGCTACAGGGTGTCTATTGGTGTCCAGTGTCCTGTGTGTATCTGCTCAAACACACTCCTGCACGTCTGCTGGGCTCGCTCTGATGATGTTTGATTGACCTTTGACCTCAGATGTACCTGCGGTCTCACAGTGAATCACCTTTAGGAGCTTTACAGCACACGTTTGTTGATCATTGTTAGCTGTGGTGAGGGTTTCTGATGAGCAGAACACTGAGAGCACATGCTGAAGCTGATCCTGTCCTGCACTGTGACCCGCAGGTCTTACAGAAGGCCAAGAGAGACTCCGCCGCGTCTGTGACCCGGAGAAGAGCCATACAGAAGAAACAAGAGCAGATTGAGGAGGTAAGAGAGGTGTGTGTGTGTGTGTGTGCGCGAGTGTGTGTGTGTGTGTGTGTGTGTGCGTGCGCGTGTGTGTGTGTGTGTGAATTCAAACGTAACGTGTACCCATTCATCAGTGTGTGTCTGATGCTGGAGTGTGGAGTTTAAAGGGTTTCAGATGGTGAGGGTGAAACTCCTCTGGATGCCATCAGCTGTGTAAAGCTGTGTGTTTGTGTATATTCCCCCTACAGTAAACACTAACTGAACTGAACAAACCGTAGCTCATTTCTGTAGGACTAGTTCCACTAGCTTACTAACATGTTTAGCTTTTGAAAAGCTGTGGCCTTCTGGTTAACAGTTTATATATTTTTAGCACTTCAGTCGTCCAGGACCTGTAGACCCGATTAGATTTCAAATCTGGGAGTTTTCAGAGACATTGAAGGGCACATTATTACAGTAAATACACTCTGTGCTGTGCATGTTGCTATATTAATAAAGATGGACACAGCGTACAGACGTAAAGGTTAAACTCAACTTTAAAGACTGTATATTAGTAGTGTAAACCCTGAAGACGGTTATCTCCAGGTTATATTAGTGTACAGATGTGGAAGTCACAGTAACATGACAGTGCAGACGCTGTTAGTTGTGGGTTGAATCCGCCTGAAGCAGACGGTGTCGTATCGAGCGCTGTGTGTGTTTGTGCAGTTTCTCTTCTTCTGCTTCATTCGTGTCTGCGGTGTATTAGCAAGTATTAACAAGGCTTAAAGAACTCATGTCGCATTGTCACTCTTAATCCCGCCCATAATGACAATAACAGTTAGCTTTTCTACATTTCTTCTCCGGGCAGCACGGTGGCACTGTGGCCTCACAGCAGGAAGGTCTCTGGTTCGAGTCTCGGCTGGGTCAGTTGGTGTTTCTGTGTGGAATCTGCATGTTCTCCCCGTGTTGGTGGGGGTTTCCTCCGGGTGCTCCGGTTTCCCCCACAGTGTGTGGATGTTTCCCAGTGATGGGTTGCAGCTGGAAGGGCATCCGCTGTGTAAAACATATGCTGGATAAGTTGGCAGTTCATTCCACTGTGGCGACCCCTGATTAATAAAGGGACTAAGCCGAAAAGAAAATAATGAATGGATTTCTCCACCCTAACACTACAGTTTAATGGTTAAATGCAGAAACTGAGATGGTGTTAATCTACGATTCTCTGCATTTCTGCTCTCTGATCGTCTGCTTGTCCGTTCTGTGACCAAAGACAAGTTTAATAATCAACATGAAAACCCTTCTGGCCAAAGCAAACTGATGTACCAAACACTACAATGTGAACGAATGTCGACACAATGCAGAGAAGGCCAATCTGAGCGCTGGTTAGCTGCTTAGAGGAGCCGGGGGTGTGAGTGAGATACACAAACTCTGGGGTGGATCTGAAGCGGCACCGTGACTATTAGAACACTGTGTTGTTGAGCATCGCTTCTGCTTATAGAGTCTAGAGAAGCAGATCAAGAGGAAAAAGCAGCGTCTTGGTTCACATAAATACGGCTATCACAGCACACACACACACACACACACACACACACACACACAGTAAGCCTTCTGTGAACATATCTGTATTTTCAGACCTGTTGATGAGTCCGCATCTTCAGTGAGCTCCACAAGGTGTGCAAGTTAAGTCTAGGTCTATTAGACAAAGTGTTTTCATTGCAATCATGGTCATTCAGTCTATTTTCAAGAAATTGCACAGCAGAGCTCATGATGCGATGACTCAGATACATGCGGAATGATAATTTAACCCCCCGGCACACACACACACACACACACACACACACACAGGCGCTCCATCTCTATGGTAACCGCGGATGAGGCAGTAGGTGCTATTTTGAAGAGATCTGGTAATAGCAGCTCAGCACACACAGTTACCTACAGCTACTACAAGACACCGCAGTAATGATGTAGTCTTTATGCCTGATTATCCTCGCATTAATAATAAATGTTAAATGAAGAAGCCTGTTTCTCTCTTAGCTGTATTAAAATCATGTTCATCAGCATTTGTTGCTTTATGTAACTGTGTGTGATGCTGTTATGTAATGCAGATCAAACGTTTGCTGAGGAAAACCACATGTGGATCACAGAAACACTAGAGTTTGAGTCTGGCTCAGGAAATGCTGCACTTTCGTCTCTGCTTTCCAGGTGCAGCGTCCTCATACTCTTACAGGGAGAAATCCGTACCGAGAGCTCTTGTTCCTTCATTAAGAGGAGATGTGCCTAAACCCAATGCATGGATTACGTTATACTTGCAGTCGCATGCCCCTCACTGCACTCATAACCAGACACAAGTGTTATTCACCATTAAGACCCTCATATACACACAGAGAAGTCTTTCGTTTCCTTTTTGTAAAGCTCAAGCTCAATTCAGTTTGTGTTTTGACTTCAGTGTTAGTCAGTATTAGTCTGTAGAGGTTTTGAAAATGTGTACAAACTCTGTCTGGGAGAGCCGGCGATGCCCCAGCAGAACCCCGTCCAGGACAGAGGGATGTTCAGGTCTGTTTGGATCCGCTGATACTCCTGGAGGTGGGTTAGGCAAATGGACAAGCTGTGATGAAGGTTTGGGTTGGGGACGACCACAAGCGGTTCTGTCTCAGCAAGTTTGAGTCAAAGGTGATGATCTTTCTTCCCATCCAGATGTATAAATCTGCAACCCTGGCTGCAATAATGGATAACTGTCATCAGCATACGAGTAATTGCTCTGGATGACAGGTCCTAATGATCACCTGTAGACTGAGAAGTGGTCAGAGAACTGAGGCCTGAGGCGTCCCAGCAGTGAGATGTTGAGCTGGAAACTTCATCTCTCCAGCAGCTTTGGTTTACTGGTTCAGGAGGATCTGGAGGTTTACTGGAGGACCTGGAGGTTAGCTGGCTCAAGGGATCTGGAGGTTTACTGGAGGACCTGGAGGTTAGCTGGCTCAAGGGATCTGGAGGTTTACTGGAGGACCTGGAGGTTAGCTGGCTCAAGAGGATCTGGAGGTTCACCTGATTCTGAAGCCATATTGTTTGTTCTGAGTTGGTTGAACTCCAGTTATTAATGGAAGGAGGAATACTGGTCTGCGGTTCTGTGAAAGTGCTTGATTTAGAGTGTTTCTTAAGCAGCGGGGTAACCTCAGCCTGTTTACCGCTGTGAGGAGAGGTGTTGATGATGTGAGAGCACTGCTGTACCTGAAGAAGGAGCTGAGAGGGTTTGGATCGAGCTAAATGTGTCAGGTGCGAACGGTGCAGGGATGGTGGAAATATAAGGTAGAGTTGCAGCTGAGCAGGAATGATCCTGTAAGATGATCTCACTATGGTACAGTGGTTGTGGCCTGTTTCTTTATGTCATCAGAATTGCCAAATGTTCCAAACCCCTCCTGACGCAGAGCTGGTATTACTGTATCAACGCACGGATTAAACCACAACCATGTTAAACCGCAGAAATGAAAGAGGCTGTACTAAAATGATCAATATCTTCATCATGTTTGCGATGCTTTAAATGCTTTACTCGATGTTCACTGTCAGTGGTCTCTTAAAATAAAATTCAGAAGGATGCACTACATTTTAAACATGCTATGTTCAATGCTAATGCTTATGCTATGAACTGTGGTAGCTGGCTTATATTCACAACATTTCTACTGAGTTAGGGTTAATAATTACATTATTTGTTGAGTTGTGGTTTGTGTAATCCGCAGGTCTACCGGCAGGACTGTGATACATTTGGCATGGTCGTGAAGATGTTGGTGGAAAAGGATCCATCATTGGAGAAGCCGATCCAGCTGTCTCTGCGTGAAAACCTGCGGGACATCGGCACCCGCTGCATCCAGGCCATGGAGCAGTTCATCCAGGAGTATGATTCTCCAGAGCGGGGCGCTGCGTCCGCTTCCGGACGGCCCTCCATCAGCTGATGACTGAACCCACATCCACATTAGTGCTGTACATTCAGCTTAAAGGTGCTGCGTATCCCACCTGTGATGATATCTGTGTTTCTGTTACTCGGCTGTCAATAAGATTCATCACAATTTTTGTGTGCAAAGGTTTTTCATTGATCTGTAAAAGTCGGCTTTTAGAATAATTGCCCCATTAATCCCACAGTCAAGATATATTCAAGCTTAAATGTGACAGACATATTTGCTTTTTATGTTTTCTAGTTGTATATTATTAGCCGACTGTAGCTACGAGACCTGTAGCTTGTTGAGAAACAGGCTTAAAAGATTGGTCAGAAAGGTAAAGTAAGCTTAACAACACTTGACAATGTGAAATATTAGTTCAATGGTGCAATGAGCCTTATTTGAAGTATGTTTTTAACCACATTTTGACACGTCTGTTAATAATAGCAGCGACATCAAAAGGGGCCAAGCCTGTTGGGTTTGTTTTGGTGCTTTCAAATATCAACATTGTTTGGCAAAATTAGTTTAGTGCGCCTTAAAGCTCACTGTTGAGATGATAAAACAGTCGTTTCTGTCTGCCTGCATTATTAATAATTAAAAACATCGTCTTCCACTAACCTGCAGGATTTTAATGATTTCTGTCAGAGGACTGAAAAATTCTCACAAATCACATTAAGAGAATGTTTAGGTTTAAGGTGAATTAGCTTTATATGTCCAGAACATGTGGCATACTGTTTAATGTATTCATCTGAAACTGGAAAGCTTTGTTTCTTTGTTGAAATAGTTATTTAATTCAAATACAAGACATGAACGGCTGATACACATGCAGTCACCGCAGGTTTCTACACTCTACTATATGATACAAATAATGCATCTGGAGATACAAAATATATAAATATTTAAGACAATATTTACAGAACTTTTACAATACTACATCATTTTTATATTTCATTTTTGTCAATAGGAAAACATTGAATTTCTAGATATTAGTTGTAAATGGTATTTAAATGACTTTGGAAAAGACAGAATATTGCATTTAAACCAACATTGCCCAGCAAAATGATAAACATTTTAAGAAGTTTAATTTTCAAATGACAAGTTGAAACCATGAAAAGCACATATTAGGAAACTATTCAGAACAATCAACAGTAAGCAGCATGGGGATTATAGTAAACCGTATTGCCACAAAAATATTCCAAAAGTCAGGGGGAAAGTGGGATTGTAGCCTTGACTAGAAGTATACACAACCAAAAGAAATAAATGAATAATTAAAATGTATAAACAGGTAAGACAATGGTTGCAATTCGATTTATGATACACTTTTATGGTTTATGCATAACAATAATCCAAAATTCTTTTCAAAAGCAACGCAAAAGAACTTAATGGTATTTCAGAGTGTGATAAATCCATATCTTAATTCTGAAAGTTAAGTGCACACCAAGTCTTCACTTCTTACCTTGTTCAGAAATGAAGCTTTATCGCAGATCGTTATTGCACAAGTTTCTACAAAACAGAAGTCATATTCTTAGCAATAGATAAGATTCAGTATACTTTTTAAATAAATATAAGCTAATACCTTTGATCGTTGTGCAATCTCCAGTCACAGTAAACATGATTTCAGGTCAGAACACGTGATCTATGACTTATGTAATGACTGAAACATGCTTGAGTTGGATATTTGAGAAAAGACAAACAGCAGAAAACAGCAGTGAGTACATCCCTGCCCAATATCTCTTCACTGTTGAACCAATAAAGGTTTTCACCTTTTGATATGTACAGTATTTTCCCTTTCAATCATTGTAATGACCAGAATACAGAATACTCCTAACCCCATCAAACACACATGAAGCCCATAATCAGGCGTGAGTGCAGCACAGTCCTGTGCTAACATTACCAGTTCTGAAAGGCACACGCTGCAGAGGAGGAACAGATTAGGAATGGAAATCAGAGTTCTCTGGGGCTCAGACAGTGGGAAAGGCATTGTTCAAATCAACCTCTATTAATGCTGTCCACAGACCTCTTTGGAACAAAAGCTGAGCGATTAAATTTAGCTAAAGATCACTGGGAGCACGGCTATAATCTTTGATCATTTGAGACCAAATTAGATTTGTTCAGAGTCCAGCGTGTGAAGCTGTGGATGGTGTGAACGGGACTCTGGAGGTGTGATAATATTGGGCTGCACTAGAGTAAAAAAGGTTGGGGATTTGACAATTACAGATGAATGCCTGTGGATGTACCAGGATACTGGCAGACATGTTGATTCCAAATCTCCAGATGCTTGGAAAACTACAACATGATGAAGATCCTCAGCACACCCTCAAATCATCATTATGAAGAGTTTATAATCATAGATATTTTTAGAAATGAAGCTAAATTAAGCTGGCAATGCAAAATATAATGAATCCAATTAGTATCCTTTGGGCTATTGTAAAAGGGAAAGACACGGCAACACAAAACAAGAAAAATGGCCAGACACGTCTACAGTAACACTCATATCCTTCCTTCAGCAAAGCACTTTTATCTGTTTGCCATCACAAATGAAGGTGTCCATCCACATATGGACAATATGAAGCTCAGAAATTAAAGTGTGCGTACACTGAGCTCCTACTCTTGAGTCTGGACATTTATAAGGTATTCACTTTTAATTTAACACAATAGCTCATATTAACAGGTAAAGTAATTACAGCTAGGTGAATCTTCTATGATGAAACGATAAGGTACGTGGATGTACTCACTCCTGCTGATCTCTCCTGCACACACTCAGATGCTCACATTACTCTCTGCTTATGATATAATGCAGTTCTTGCTCTTCCGCCGCTTGCGTGTGTGTAGCTGTGCGTGACCTCCCACTAACGTAGGACTATAACGATGTCGCAACTCCTCGTTGTCGAAGTATCGCAGCTGCACCGGCCGGGGAATGCCTTCACCCGGGAGATAAGCGTCCTCATCTGACGCCTCTGAAGACGAGGAACAGGTGGAGCAGAACTGATCTTCATCATCAACCGCTTCTCCATACCTCCCCATGTACTGTCCAATCTGTGGACCTCCAGGATCCTGCAAGGTGAGGTCAGAGGTGGTTCGAGGGCACGGCCTGAAGAACTGCTGCCGATAGCCATAATTGGCTCCAAAGAGGTTGTGCGAGAGTCTCGATGAGGACGGACGCTCGAAGTCGTTGTGAAATCTATGAATGGGGTCTCCGGGAAAACTCTGGTCTTCAGTAGCTAAATGCAGGGCGTTGTCTGAGCGAGAGCGGCGGGAGCGGTACTGGTATTTCTGACTTTTGTGGTTTTTGCGGTGATGGCGTTGCCGCTGCCGCTGCTGTCGGGGGGAGTTCTGTGTTTGAGCTCGTCTTGGCCTTGGTGTCATTGCTTGGGCATTACCTTCCTGCATACAGGACATGCTTCCTGCGAGACCGATGCGACCTTTGACTGGGTCCTCGAAACTCAGACCTCGGGGTGAATCCCAGTATAGAGGAGGAGGGTACCGTAGTCGGACGGGCATGCCAATATCTGCGAGGGGTCTGGGCACAGAGCTCAGGGATTCAGTACTGCGGAACTGCACTGAGGAGTTTAAAGTGCCCACGGTGCCCTTTTCAGAAACATTTACTCCAGAGTCTTTACTCAGGTCAGGCATAGAAAATCGAGAGAAGTGCTCCTGACGCCTGCTGGTCCCATCCAAAGAGTTTCCTGCTTAGGACAAACAATAAGCAGAGATCAGAAGATGTTACACAATATAAAGTGTATGAGTGTGAACATGTGTTGAGTCTAGCAGAGCTATTGTAGTGTTTGTGCTTTCCAGCTGAATGTACGCTCACCTGTGGTGTAGGACAGGGCCAGGGAGTCAGCAGAACCTCGTGGTGTTTGTTCCAGTGGCGTAAGTTCTCCAAAGTTCCTCCCAAATTGGTGCCTACTTCTTAGCAATGGAGGGCGCATCTCCCGAGGGAAACCCTGCATGCTGATACTGCGCTTGTCCAAAAATCCAGAATTACGGCTCGAAACCTCATTGAAGCTCATTTGTGTCTTGAGCTTTGGAGGGTGAAACTCTGGTTCCTGGCCATGATGCATCCAGTTCTCATTGAAAGAGTGTCCCCTCAGTGCTGCCATGACTGGAGGCTTCTTGGAGTTTCCTCCAGGCGGCTCTTTGGACCACGCTTCTGGGCTGCTCACTATCTTCGGGGGCGGATTGGGAGAAGGAGGGTATGCGGTACGGATGCTACATTGGCTTCGTAGCTGATGGGGATTTGGTGATGTGGAAGAATCTCTTTGAGACTCATAGGAGTAAGGTTCGTCTCTGTTTACCCAAACCGTCTGCTCGCGGTTCAGGCTTGGAGACCGACTAGAGGTCCTGCTGGGGGTTCTGGTTGGCGTGCGGTGGGGTGTACGGCTAGGCGCCGGGCTGGCCACGCTCAGCAAGTCCATCTGTACAGCCAGAGGCTCTGCATCACCAGACAGTGTTGTGGGGCCAGAGGAGGTCTGTCGTACAGCTTCAGCCTTTCCTTTTGACCCGTCCTTGCCAACTGGAGCACTGTGATGGGACTGTCGGGAGCGGGCACTCTGGAAAGCAGAGTCTGAGGAGTCGGACAGCTCGGCCTCATCCCCTTGGCTGCAGAGACGGGAACAGTAGATCACACCTTGTTTCGGCAAGAAGGGGCGACCCAGCAAAGACTGATTGCAGCGGGCACAGCTGAAACACTCTTCAGTGGCATGCCAGTGTTGACCCTCATACGTCATCTGACCCTGGTCTATACCTGAAACACACAACAGCCAATCGACAGCAGACATTATATACAGTTCAACAAAGAGATTTCTGTCTTCTTCTGTGTCTGCATTGTGTGGAAGAAACATATCTTCATCAATTAAATGTATTGTATATATATGTTGTTATTGGGCTACACTCATCTGTGTTCTCTGACAGAGCAGTAATGTGTCTGCTTCAGTTACTAAGTGTCTGTAGGAACACAAAAAGTGCTAAAAATACATTGTTCAGCTGTTTATTCTGTGGCAAAAGAATTTTTAGAACATCATAAATATCGACTACTTCAAGTTCCTGCACTCTTAGTTCCGCACACAACGTTAAATGTAAAAAAAAGAGAGCGACTGTGAGTTTTCCATCTACAGAGGCATAAGAGCACTTTATGCAAATAAAATGTTGATGAAAGTCTAGATTTATGTTTAATTGCTGTGATAAAATCGCATAACCGACACATAACTGCTGTTGATTTTAATATTATTTTAAATTGTAATAATACTCTAATATTCAAGATCTGTCAGTCATACAGCTCCAGATAACTCAAAACAGCAACCACAGTCTCTTCTCCATCTTCAGAAGTCTCTGTGGTCGTCTTGACAACACAAACACTGCAGGCACCTCATTGGAAACCCCGCCTCTGCTTTTATTTGATTGGAGAATGAAAAAGACGCGACTGATGTTACGTGATGCATCGCAGCTTTTAAATGTTCTGTCACACTGCTCCTGAGGTGTACGAGTGTTTTAATGTGCTGCTGAAGACAAAGACCATCCCTATCAGAAGCTACTGGTCAGCCCACAGCTCAGCAAACACCTGAAAAACAAAATCACTGATGCACCAACATCCAAGCGTGCTGTGGACCTGAGCGGTGCAGTGGTTTAGTTTATATTTAACACATTTAACAAGAACTTAAACCATCAGAATCTCATACCCATGCCTAAAACCCACTCTTCCTAATTAATATATGTGTTGAACATTTATGCGAGTCAGTGGATTACACTAAAAAATGCACTGAATAAAATTAAGCCAATTTTTATTAAAAAAAACATTTCTAGCGGCTGTACTTGTTTTTAAAATATCATTATAATATCTCTCTATTATTTTAACTTTTAAAACTTCAATAATAGGATGTGTCACTTATTAAAAATATGAAATATTCAGAATATGAATGGATATGTTTGGATTCTGATTGGTTTACCTGTTAAATCTTCCCTGTGAAAGCGTTTTTGGAGAAGACTCACAGGACACTTGCCTTTTACTGTGGTTTAGCAGTAAATCTGAGGTGTGACATATAAGGATCCCTTAAAACCACACGCGCTTCATGCATTAAACTCATGTGTAGAGCAGAGTTTTACATGAAGCCCATGCAGTCCCATGTGTCCAAGCGTATCCCATTCATCCACATGATCCCGTGAAGAAAAATAAATAAATAAATCACATGCTATTTTAATGCTAGAGCGAAGCTGATGGGATTTTCTACATGGGGGAAATTGCTGAAGGTCTTCCCTCACCGATGTGCTCTCCGCAAGAGTCGCAGTACTCGGCGTACAGGTTCTCGAAGCAGTTGCAGCAGTGCGGGTGCCCCTCACGCATGATGTAGCGCTGGCCACCGAGCGGAGCCTCGCACTCGTAGCAGCAGAAGTGCTTCATGTGCCAGTGCTGGCCCTCCGCCTCGGTGCACTCGTCCGCAAAGATGATCTACAACAGAGAGAGGTCAGCAGATTGAAGATTCACACTTCAGGTGTTCTACCGCAGGTACCACAGCACACCTAGAGGCGAGGAGTGGTGTTGTTTTACCTCGTCACAGGCGGAGCAGCGGGGCTTCAGGCGCTCTGCATGGTGCCGGCCGCAGTAGATCTTGCCCTCCAGCTGGAAGTAGATCAGATCCACCAGGAGCTCAGAGCAGACGCCGCACACGAAGCAGTGAGGATGCCAACACAGGCCGTGAGCCACCCGTGACGCAAACACTGCGATATCGCCACCCTTGATCTGCTCCCCGCACTGTGGAAGAGGGACATCAGATACAGTCTACATCGTTTATACCACAGCAGCGGTGTACACGTCTGATTTACACTAATGCAGCTCAGCGGTCCAGACACACATCTGACCAGCATTGAACACCTCAGTGATGAGAGATCAACACTGACTGATCCTCTGTGCCGGTCTGGGCCTGGGCCTCTGCTCAGGTGCTGCTGGGGTTAGCTGCTGTGACACAATCTACACTGTATAAGTGCTATAGGTGAACTGGAGGGTTAAGGTTAGGGTAATGTACCTGTTGACAGATGGCTCCAGTTATGGTGAGGGGCAGAGGTCGGACGGTGCCTCTGCCCAGGTTATCTCTCTTTCGTTGGTTGCTGAAGATCTTTAGTTCACGCTTCTCTTCTTCATCCAGTGAGGTACAGTACCGGACCTGGCATTGGTAAAGAATCACTGGTAAGTAAAGCTTCAATGAGGATCATCTGCATCCCCAACGGAGTCTCATTCAAAGGTGTTATAAACTCATGATGAACACACACCTGTGCCTGCACACTCAACATTAAAGCAGTCATGAACCGTCAGTGTTACACCCAATCTAGACATCATGAACTGCAGCCTAATGGAGCGGAGTGTTGCCCGTTCACACTGGACACAAGCTGTTGAAGCATCTGAAGAGAGCCAAACCCACTATAATCTGCCATTCTGCTCCTGCTTCTGGCTTGAGAAATGCATTAGAGGCTGTGTTTTCCTCAGATTATCACAGTCCTGTATTTGGCACAGTGGGCATTTTTAATTTCTTAATTCCAAAATAATGGAACTCTAATGCGACGACATCGCTTAAAATGTTCTGATCTAGTAAATATATAAACACACGAGACAATATTAAATATTTTCTACATTTTTGTACACTATAATTCTTACATAGAATAAAAACACTGTTTGCAGCAGAGCAAGAGGACAGTAACAAATGACAAGCAGATGAAGAAGACATTAGGAAGAGCTCCATATCTACTAGCACAGAACATCAATGCTCCAATAACAGACATCTGACTCCCTGTAATGCAAAGTTCCAGTGTTTGCTCTGCCTAAAGTGCTCAGCAACCGGCTGGAGGAGGCTTCAACACGAAGATCATTTTTTTATTTTAACAGTTTTTCTTAATAGTGTCGACACGGCCACTATCAAATCTCATTTCTGACAGGGCCACAATCAGACGCCCTCAGTATGCTAATGCTAGCAGGAGCAGAATGCTGTAATGTAACGCCACTGCCCCTCACACCCGCTCAGTCCTGCGTCGTACGAGTACACGAGGTAAAGAAGTTAAAGAGGAGTTCTGAAGGGCTGACAGACCTCGTTGTCATGCGGCGGCAGCTGTTGGAGGAGCTGCTTGATTCGATGCTTTTCACCGATGCTGTTCACATAAGGGACTTTATCCTCAGGGAAAAACCTGTAGTACTGATGAACCTGCATTCACACACACACACACACACACACGCAAACACACACACACACACACACACACACACACACACACACACACACACACACACACACACACACACACACACACACACACACACACACACACACACACACACACACACACACACACACACACACACACACACACACACACACACACACACACACACACACACACACAACATGCTGAAAACACATGTCAGCTGTCTCACTGCTCAGTGCATCTACACACACACAC